>JXSR01S024138.1:0-11892 GCA_000969725.1 Ophiothrix spiculata | reverse complement strand
AAAACTCAAGAAATGTGGAACAATTTAAATCTTCTTTGAAAACATATTTATTCACCATTGCATTTTGTAGTGATTGATCTTTTTATATTATTGTTTGTTTTGTATTTTGTTGTTTGTAATGCGCTAAGGGACTTCTGTGTAATGCGCTTTATAAAAGCTGTTGTATTATTATTATTGGTGTAGAATTCATTGTGAGGAAATATCTAACAGTAAATGTCTTAAGCTACAAGAGTTTATCAGATAGAGTCGTTCAAATAATCATCAAATTGTCAAAACAGCAGAAGCTAAGAATCATCCACGTCTACATGCCTACATCAAGCTACTCTGATGATGCAATAGACGAAATCTATGATGAGATCAAGTAACTTCTCAACCAAGATAAAGCAAACTACACAGTCATAATGGGAGACTTTATATGCCAAAGTGGGTGTCAAGAAGCGAAAATATAGTAGGTGAATATGCCATTGGTGACAGGAATTATAGAGGCGAGCTACTTCTAGACTTTGCAGCAAGTAAGGGATTCAAGATTATGAATACCTTTCAAGAAGAAACCATCTCGGAAATGGACATGGCGTAGCCCAATTGGGACAGCGACCACAGAAAGGTACGAACAAAACTTTGCATCAACATGAAACTAGAAAGAGCCAAAATGACGAGGAAGAAGCTACCTCAAATGTACCTGGATAAACTACACCAACACTCATCTCAATTCCAGCTACTTCTTCAAAATAAGTTCCATGCACTGATAGATACAATGGAAAATCATGACCTTACAACTAAAGCCACAACCATAGCAGATACAATCAACACATGTACAAGGGAAATAGCTGGTAAGAAGGTGCATACGAAAGAAGAAAAGCTTTCTACTACCGCTCTAAATCTTCTTGAGAAAAAGAGAAATTTGAAACATAAGACCACTGTACAGAAAATAGAGTATTCAGGAGTTTGCAAAACCATCAGAAAGAGAATGAAGTCAGAGATAAGGGATAACAATGTCAGGAAGATTCAACAAACCATAGAAGACAACAGAAGCTATAAAAAGACCAAACAAAAGTTATCATTGGGAAGGTCACAGATGGTTGCACTCCAAAAGGTGGATGGCACAATCATAAATGACCATGACAAGATAGTCACAAGAGTACAGCAGTAAGATCACGGTAGAAAACCCCACTATCATGACTATAGACAGCACCAATGATGCAAACATACCACCAATTGTTGCTGACGCAACTAGACAATGCCTTGAAAGATATGAAAAAGGGAAAGCACCGGGGGATGATGAGATACTAACCGAAACATTGAAGCTTTGAGGAGACATAGTTAAATCACAACTGGCTGATCTCTTCACACAATGTCTTCGAGAGGGCAGAGTACCAAATAATTGGTGCAATGCAGTCATCATTCTTCTTCACAAAAACAGGAAGCATCACCGACCTAGGCAACTTCCGACCTATAAGTCTTCTGTCAAATATTTACAAGTTATTCACCAAAGTCTTAACAAATAGACTAACACACATCTTGGACTTAAATCAACCAAGAGAGCAAGCAGGCTTCAGAAGCGTATATTCCACCACTGACCATTTAACTACTATAAATCAGCTTATTTAGTTGAATATCAGCTATCTCTGTGCTTGGCTTTCATAGACTATGAAAAAAGCTTTTGACAGTATTGAAATCCCCGTAGTCCTATAGGCATTAAGTGATCAAGGAATAGATGGAGCTTATGTCAATGTCATCCAAGATATATAGCAAAGGTACAGCCACTGTAAAACTCCACACAGAGTGCAATAAAATCAATATCCAGAGAGGAGTACGACAAGGAGACACCATGTCCCCCAAGCGCTTCAATGCAGCTTTGGAAAACATCGTACGAAAGCTTAGCTGGGAGGAAAAAGGCATCAACATCAATGGTGAAAGACCAAGCCACCTGAGATTTGCAGATTATATTGTTATATTCGCTGAAAGGCCTGATGATCTAGAGACAATGTTACAAGATCTTAACAATGGAAGCAACCAAGTGCAGTTGAAGATCAACATGAAGAAGACCAAAATCATGTTTAACAAATTCAGCAGTAAAAAGCAAATCTACATCCACCAAACAGAAATAGAAGAAGTTGATGACTATGTATACCTGGGCCAGTTGATCAGAATAGATCACAAGCAGTTTGATGAAGTACGGAGAAGTGTGAGATCAGGATGGGGTGCCTTTGGGAAGCTAGATGATGTGATGCAAAGCAACATGCCACTATGCCTAAAGAGGAAGGTATTCAACCAATGTGTCCTACCAGCTATGACCTATGGCTCTGAGACCTGGGCAATGACTCAGAACATGGAGCAGAAACTTAAAGTCGCCCAACATAGTATGGAGAGGATCATGCTCAAGATCACCAAACAAGACCGCAAGACAAATGCATGACCCAAGTGACTGATATCATCCAGGGTGTGAAACAAAAGAAATGGACTTGGGTAGGTCACCTAGCCAGAACATCAGATGGTCGTTGGACAAAATTACTAATGGAGTGTGTGCCAATATATTGTCTAAGACATCCAAGAAGACAAAAAACAAGATGGAGAGATGAAATATCAAAATTCCTAGATGTCACTTGAATGAGGAAAGCACAAGACAAGTCGCTGTGGTGCCATATTGGAGAGGCCTTCACCCTGCAGTGGGTCGACAATGGCTAATGGTGATGATGATGATGATGAATGAAGATGATAAAAAGTGACACAAGAGCTGCTGATCTCAATTGGAACAACATGACATCTAAAAATATTTTGTCAATGAATAAATAGGTCAAGTTATCAAAGATAATGATGATATAAATGACATCAACATATGATCAAAGTGACACTTATAAACCATGAAGATAAATAGAACTAACATCAAATCCAGTACTAAATTCAAAAAGTAAATGATGTTATAAATGACATCGAAATTGGAGCAACAAAAAACGAAAACAAAATTTGACCAGATCAGACCGAATGTATAATGGAAATAATAAACATTAAAATGGCATCAAAATCAGATCAAATTGACCCCAATAATAATGTGATAGAAGTGGCATTAAAAAAAACAAACAAAAGAGATTATATTTAAATATGGAACAATCTGACATTCCTTATGCTGTTTTCATACTAATGTAGTTTTGTAGCTTTGTCGCTGGGCGACGTATATTTTTGAAAAAACTTATCACTTCCGGTTGTCATAGCCGTAAAGCTACATGTTGCTGAGATAATCAATATCGGCAAAATTTGTCGCACAACAAGACTTTTTGAGTTGAAGAATTCAACTTTCAAAGCAACATGAAGCAACAACGCTGCAAAGCGACAAAACTACAAAGCTACAAAAGTGTGCAACAAAACAAGCAACAGAGCTACAAAGCTGTAAAGCTACAATTAATATGAAAGCAGCATTAAGGGTATGAGGAATCCATATGCTTAGGAAAATGTGAATCTTAACTATTTTTCAATCATGAAAAGATAAATAGTTTCCACTGCCTTTGCTGGGACTCAAACCATGGATTATGGCGGGGGTTAGTCATGCATTACGAAGCGAGAGATCTACCGCTGAGCTATCAAGGCAGCGCTGAGATTGTGAACTAAAATCTAAAACATAAACATTAGAATGCCATATTTTTCTTTTGTTTACATAAAAATTGTAATTTTTGCCTCATTGGAATGCTCAATTTGTAAGTAAATTATGCGTATGCGTATATCAGACAAAATGTATTTAATGTAGATACTTAAAACAGGCAATTCACAGCTTAAACAAGGCAAACTCAGAGTCGTAATTCACGTTCGGATTTTCAGTCGAATTGATCGAACGTCATGAAATTATGAGGTTTCGGCGAAAAAGGGTTAACTTTTTCAAAGTAGTCTTTCGGCGTCATTTTGACCTTAATAATGGACGTGAAATCGCTAGTAAAGATCCACGTATAAACTAGAGACTCTATTCAATATGTACGCCAAAAATTGTGATATTCTGATAGGTGTAAGTAGGTAAAAACTGGCAGTAAACATGACATTCAGCCGAGCAAGACGTTTTTAGGGACTGTAGCCTTAAGATATCACCAAAATGAGGTTAAGATGACAAGGGCAATGATGACATAAGTAACAACAATTTATGATCTAATTGACACTGATAAACCATGATGATATAAGTGAAAAATTCAAAAAGAAAATAATGATGTTAGAAATAACATTTGAATTCAAAATCTGACTAAATTTACAAATTTAAATTCTAATTTCACCAGTGTTCAAAATTTAACTTTTTTATGGTAGCATTGTATTGTTAAAGCAGCACCATTTCATCATTAAAAGAGTTGAAAATTAAAAACTTGTCTTTTATGGTGGTATGTGGTATTTTATTATTAAATTATTTGTACAAAATATCATTCAATCTTTTAATGCAAAAGTCACTAATTGGAAAGATGAATGAACGTAAACTTGGAAATTGTACTATAAACCTCATTTCAGGTGCTTGTGAAAACTGAAGGAAAATTGTACAGCACATTAATCAATCATTACTTGTCTCTAACACAGTACAAAACTACCAGTTAACAATGTTGTAGATTACAAGAGATATGCTATGGATCTCGTAACAGAGTCTGATTGCTGCATACTTTCAAGGTTTATACAGTCAGTACTATTTTCTCATAAGGGATTGCCAGTTCTATCTACATCAGAACTGGAGTATAAAACCTATTTTTTTTATAAATAAATGTCCAATCTGTAGTTAAAGTTGTGGTTTCCTTTGAGAGTTAAAATTGGGTCAAAATATTTGGTTTATCTTGTCTCCTTGTTGTCCTGATTCAACATCATTTAGTGGAAAATTAAGATTAATGGAAATAGTACAATTCAGTAGGGAATAAAATGAAATGTATCATAAAACTAGATCAGTTATAAGTTACATGATAAAATTAGAATACTAAAACTTAAAATAAGAATACTAAAGCAATGCACTTAGTGTAATTAACATTTTATACCTTGTCCCTTGGACCTACTTTTTAGAATTTTTAAAGATGTGTTATGTTGCATTGTACATTTACAATATCATTTTATTAAAGTACAATAAATCCTTCATATTCAGAAATATTTTATGGCAAAATTGTATTTTAGCCCCATTTTCGGTAATATTTCAAAAAGTAAGTAAAAAAAATGTACTGCAAAGTAAAAAAGTTCAATTTTTATCTAAGTTGCTAAATTTAGTTAGATTTAAAAAACCATCCTGTTTCAAGGACCCTTGATCCAAAAATCATGCATTTTGGTCCCGAACTCCACTGTCTGCACCATTAATGAATGAATATATTTAGATTAATATGAGAAAGTTATCGGCAACGTTTCATGCAATTTGAAAAGGGGTTTTACAGCATTCAGAAATGTAATGTTCGAGTACAAATGTTGATCTCCTTCTGGCGGCCATTTTGGAATGGCTGAAGGGATTTTTGCCAATATTTTTGTTTGTAAAATTGTCAAATACCAACCAATTTTAAAATTTCAAAAACCTGTTTATAGTTAAACATGCATTCAATAAATTAGGTATTATGGTTTGAATGATTTTTAAAAATTATAGTACAGGGATAAAAATTTAGCAAAATATCAAATAATCAGATTTTTAGTGACAAATTTACATATATATAAAAATAAAGTTTGGTCTTTTCTCTGTACAATGGTATATGACTTGCTTTTCGCTTTAAAGTTGAGAATTTGTGTTTAACTACAGGTAACGTAGCATGTAAAGTCAATGGTGACGTATTTACCGGTGTGGATTCTCAACCATTGATGGATGAAATCCTACACAAACCAATCAGGAGAGAAGTGTATTTCACAAACCGGTGTCGAAATTTTGTTCAAAGTCCCCATGGCATTCAAAGTCATCCCAGTTTATGTTACACATTGTGGTAAAGGTAGTATTTTTTATCAAAAGGGATTGTTTTTACTTGCCCACAATTATTTCAGAAACACCCTGTACACCTGCTGAATGTTAAAACCAGGCGGCGGCGGACACGATTTATAGAAGATCCTAGATTTAGGGATGAGGGATTTCCAAAACGCAAATTTAGGGAACGATCTACATGTATTTCTATTGGGTCACGTGACTCACGTATTGAAGAAAATAATTAAAAAGATCATATTTTTACCTATCCTCAAAAAACTACAAAAGTGTTCTTATCGTAATTAGCATAATTAGGTTTTCCTAAATCCGCTGGGGTTCACGCGTGAACCCCACTTTTTATATAGGTTAACATATTTTTTACCGATTAGCAATATAATTTTAGCGGCAATCCCACACGATTCCAGAAGTTGTATTTTCCCACGATGTTTCTTATAGAGGCGGTATAGGACATGAGTCACATCGACGCAGCCGGGGATCGTATACGATAAGAACGGCAACCATGCAATAGTTGCCACGACCACCCTCCTCTGGTTAAAACTAAAGAACAGTATACATGAACACAAGCTGGAGAAACTTGCAACACCTTGAAATGAGCTCGGAGACCACTTTTCTTCCCATACCACACCAAGCACGTCTACATGTCTTGATAGTTTTTATACAATCAAGTGAACTTCTCTGCATAGATGCTAATTTTCTAATGTACTCTGTCTGATTTCTGCAGGAAATCCTCAACACCTTGAAATGAGCTCGGAGACCACTGTTCTTCCTATACCGCACCAAGTACATCTACATGTCTTTATGTTTTTTTATACAATCAAGTTCACTACTCTGTCTGATTTCTTCAACGGAAACCCTCAACACCTTCAAATGAGCTTGGAGACCACTTTTCTTCCCATACCGCACCAAGTACGTCCTCATGTCTTTATGATTGTATATTTGTGCATATTGAGCCATCCGACTTGCTCAACACCTTCAAATGAGCTAAGACATTTCTCTTGTGATCATATCGCCCCAAACCATGCGATGTGTGAATAGCATCATAATACTACAGGCCTTTTCTCAGTTGATTTATCTTTCTATTTTTGTTTTATGAACATCCTGTTTTTAATAAGCACATCTTGAAATAAAAATGACATTTTTAAATGCCACTAACAGCTTTTATAAAAGTTAATGCACCCTTAACATTTATACAGCCTATGTTTGTGTACAGTATACAACAAGTATTTTCCTATCAAAAAGCTTTTTTTTTTACTTGCACAATATTTTCAGAAACACCCTGTACACCCAGTGAATGTTCAAACTAAAGTACAGTTTATATCAACACAAGCTTGAGAAACTCCCAACACCTTGAAATGAGCTCGGAGACCACTGTTCTTCCCATACCGCACCAAGCACGTCTACATGTCTTTATGGTTTTTTTACAATCAAGTGTACTGCTCTGTCTGATTTCTTCAACGGAAACCCTCAACACCTTGAAATGAGCTCGGAGACCACTTTTCTTCCCATACCGCACCAAGCACGTCTACATGTCTTTATGTTTTTTTTGCAATAACGTGTACTACTCTGTCTGATTTCTTCAACGGAAACCCTCAACACCTTGAAATGAGCTTGGGGACCACTTTTCTTACCATATCGCACCAAACACTTCTACATGTCTTTGTAATTGTATATTTGTGCACATTGAGCCATCCGACTTGCTCAACACCTTCAAATGAGAGATTTCTCTTGTGATCACACTGCCCCTAACCATATGATGTGTGAAGAGCATCATAATACTATAGGCCTTTTTCTCACATAGTGAGTCTGTCTTTGATTTGAGCAATGGTCTCTTCAACAACAAATCTCTTTTTATATGTACACAAGACCTTAGAGGTGCATTGGACCTTGAAAGCTGTTAAGAGACTGCCTTTTGTAGATAAAACCCACTAAAAATCTGTGGCCATTATGTGTTGTTAATCAAACACTGGCCTTATTGAGAACTATTTGGATTTTTGGCATGGCTATTGTGTTATGACCTTACAAATAAACTGTTTATTGATACAGTGATTGTAATTGGTCATTGCTAAATATCATTCCTCTATGTGAATCAAATAACATTAGGTCAGATAACTCAATAGAACTGAAGTGTGTCAAATCCTTTTAAAAGAAATAGATCTGCTTTTAAAATTACTTTTGATTCATTAGGTAGACATTCCCTGGTAATATCATATTGCAAAATTTAAATTTATGTAAAACACCATCTCCCAAAGTATAGATTTTGAAACTTCTGACATACATTTTTAAGAGCTAGTAGGGAAGTGTGGGGCAATTTGGGTCCCCCAGGTCAAGTTAGAAAGCATTAACCATGCGAGTTCTTCATTTTGGTTTTCAAAACCTACATTTTCAATGATTTTTCCCCAGGATTTTTCATTAATGTTACCCTTTTTTGGAAACATCAATGACAAAATTAAGGTAAAACATAATACCCTCCCCCATTTCTTCAAGATTTTCAATAGTAAGATTTTCAGACACCCTTTTCAATGACTCTTATACTATAATTTAATATATTAAGAACAAAACATACAGGGAGCAACTTTACTTTTCATGTCTGCTGTACTCCCGAGGACTGTCAAATTGTTTATACATTGCTAATGTGGGCCTAGAAAAAAGAGAACTTTACTTCCTTTGGGTTTTCTTAGTATACTATCAGGATGTGCCTCATTCAATACCACTTTTTTATCTTTCAAAGATTTTCTTCATTCTAAATGAATGATGTAACAGGCAGAGACCGATCGTGAAATTCTGTGAAATACCCCTATCTTAAAACTTTTGTGGAGATGGATGCTCATAATACCCTTTTTTCTGATTTCGCGGTCCTTGTTTTCAGTGATTAGTAATATACCCACTTTCCTTGAAATTTAGAATTCGCATGGTTACCATGACTTGTGGTTACCACCTTTTAAGTTGAGTTAATTGGAGGCCGGGATGTCATCATTCTTCTCACACAGTGAGTGTGCCCCTATTTGACAAAATAAAAAATAAAACTCTTGCATCACACATAACATATGTCTGCCTGTTTGTAGCACTAGTATCTCATCTTCTTTATTTGCGATAAACCAACATTTAATCTTCTTGACTAGTAGCAAGGACTCCCCAATTCCAATTTTTCAGATCAATTCCCCAGGTTGACCCATACCTACAATTACATAGCTGTGCCATAAGAGAAAGAGGGAGCTATTTCATGCTCCCAAACATGCATTTACACTTACTTTGGGAGTAGACTGGTTTTATAGGAACTATAATCACATAACTTTCTGTACAAACGATTCCATATAAGCATGATTAGAAGCAATGAATGATGGCAAGCATTATTATTGAGCATTTGGTACCCAGTGCAATCTTGACCTTGACTCTGGGGCAACGTGAGTTTGTCCTTTTTAAGGACTATTCTTGTTTCACTTGATTTATCTTTCTATTTTTGTTTTATGAACATCCTGTTTTTAATAAGTATATCTCAAGATAAAAATGGCATTTAAAATGTGTTAATGTACCCTTAACATTAGGACGTTACATTTATACAGCTTGCACAACATTTTCAGACACATCCTGTACACCCAGTGAATTTTCAAACTAAAGTACAGTATACATCAACACAAGCTTGAGAAACTCCCAACACCTTGAAATGAGCTCGGAGACCACTTTTCTTCCCATATCGCACAAATCACGTCTGCACATCTTCATATTTTTTATACAAACAAGTGCACAACTCTGTCTGATTTCTTCAACGGAAACCCACAACACCATCAAATGAGCTTGGAGACCACTTTTCTTCCCATGTCGCACCAAGCACGTCCTCATGTCTTTATAATTGTATATTTGTGCACATTGAGCTATCCGACTTTCTCAACACCTTCAAATGAGCTGAGAGATTTCTCTTGTGATCATATCGCCCTAAACCATATGATGTGTGAAGAGCATCATAATACTACAGGCCTTTTTTCACTTGATTTATCTTTCTATTTTTGTTTTATGAACATCCTGTTTTTAATAAGCACATCTTGAGATAAAAATTGCATTTTCAAATGAAATGCCATTAACAGCTTTTAAAAAAGCTGTTAATGCACCCTTAACATTTATACAGCCTATTTTTGTGCACAGTGTACAACTAGTATTTTCCTATCAAAAAGCTTTTTTTTTTCTTGCACAATATTTTCAGAAACACCCTGTACACCCAGTGAATGTTCAAACTAAAGTACAGTATACATCAACACAAGCTTGAGAAACTCCCAACACCTTGAAATGAGCTTGGAGACCACTTTTCTTCCCATACCGCACCAAGCACGTCTACATGTCTTTATGTTTTTTTTTACAATCACGTGTACTACTCTGTCTGATTTCGTCAACAGAAACCCTCAACACCTTGAAATGAGCTCGGAGACCACTGTTCTTCCCATACCGTCCAAGCACGTCTTCATGTCTTACGGTTTTTTATACAATACTCTGTCTGATTTCTTCAACGGAAACCTTCAACACCTTCAAATGAGCTTGGAGACCACTTTTTCCCCATGTTGTACCAAGCACATCCTCATCACGTCTATATGATTGTACATTTGCACACATTGAGCCATCCGACTTGTTCAACACCTTCAAATCAGGGGGGGGGTGTACTAAACTTTGAGGTACGCGCAATGTGCCACCAAAAGACCCCACTTTTTTTGGCCCGCTCTCACCAAAAGACCCCCTATTTTAACCGACTGTCACTCAGTGACCCACTATTGTTTAAACTGCCTTGTCACTAAAACAAGCTTTATCACTCAATGACCCACCATTTTCTTAATTTTGGTATAATTTTTTGAAAATTTCATCCAAAATGTTTTGCATAAATCATCGAAATTTTTTCAAATTCATGGAAGTTTTGCAATTTTTTGGCCATTTTGACCCTACTTTTTTGTGAATTTTGCCCAAAGATCCCCATTTTTTGCACTTTGTCACTGAATGAGCCCCTTTAAGACCCAATTTGTCACCGAAAGACCCCTACTTCCGAGGGTGCTTGGTAACACTCGTACGTCATTTCCATATGTGAGTACCCCCTGGGTTCAACACCTTCAAATGAGCCGATAGATTTCTCTTGTGATCATACCGCTCCTAACCATACGATATGTGAAGAGCACCATGATAGTACAACAGGCCTTTTCTCACTTGATTTATCTTTCTATTTATGTTTTATGAATATCTTGTTTTTAACAAGCATATCTCAAGATAAAAATGGCATTTAAAGGCTGTTAATGTACCCTTAGGCTTAACATTTATACAGCCTATTTTTGTGTACAGTATACAACATTTATACAGCCTATTTTTGTGTACAGTATACAACTAGTATACTGTACACAAAAATAGGCTGTATCAATGTTAAGGGTACATTTGTACAGTATACAACTAGTATTTTCCTATCAAAAAGCTTATTTTTTACTTGCACAACAGCTGCGGATCCAGGGGGGAGCAGAAGGGGCGGGCGACCCCCGTAAAATTTACAAAATCAGCCTAATTTGGGTCAATTTTTTGTTATAAAAGCTGAAAAACACACTCTCCGCCCCTGTAAAATTCAGATCCTAAATCCGCAACTGCACAACATTTTCAGAAACACCCTGTACACCCAGTGAATGTTCAAACTAAAGTACAGTTTACATCAACACAAGCTTGAGAAACTCCCAACACCTTGAAATGAGCTTGGAGACCTCTTTTCTTCCCATACCGCACCAAGCACGTCTACTGCACATCTTTTTATTTACACATCTTTTTATACAATCAAGTGTACTACTCTTGTCTGATTTCTTCAACGGAAACCTTCAACACCTTCAAATGAGCTTGGAGACCACTTTTCTTCCCATGTTGTACCAAGCACGTCTACATGTCTTTATGATTGTACATTTGCACACATTGAGCCATCCGACTTGTTCAACAACTTCAAATCGGGGGATACTCAACTTTGAGGTACGCGCCATGTGCCATCTAAAAGA
>JXSR01S024136.1:54467-64728 GCA_000969725.1 Ophiothrix spiculata | reverse complement strand
CTCTTCTAAATAGACAGATCTATTGAAGTGTTAAATTCTTCAAGACATATCATGATCTTCTATGATCATGTATAGTCAAAAAATCTTTACAAATGACTGTATAGACACTCTCTGGACGACCTTGTTCATAAAAAGTTCATACAAATTGGTGTCTATCATCATGCCTGGCATAGTATGACCAAAAGTAACCCTTTATGGTCAACTGGTTTTCCTAGTGGTAGAACACCGGCTCTACAAAACATATCAAGGAAAATAAAGGTGTTTCACATTTGTTTTGCTACTTAAAATTACCCTCGGAAATTCGATTTTTACCGTTGGCGCGTTGACCATCTCTATAGTATAGTCCTTTGAAATGCAATAGTCGTTTACTATTGTCCATGACACACTTGATCATGAGTATTTTTAAGAAAAAATGTCAGGCAGGGCTGCTGCACGGACTCGAACTCTGAATCCACAGATTAGCTGTCTCATGCTCTACAGACTGAGCTATGTTTCCAGACGTTATCTACGTTGTTTCAAAATTGTTTTGAGGTTCAAATTAAGACAATAGATTTGCCCAACTACATCAAAGGTGTCGTATTTCAAAAGGGGGACACACAGATTTTCTAGATTCTCGGGATTGGCCGAAGGCATCCATCTAAAAGCATATATGCTTCTATTTGGGTTTTCAGGGTATGTGTTTCAAAATTTCGCGCACTTCGCTCGATTGTTAATGTTCAATAAAATTTGCTTCGCGCGCTTATAGATTTTATATCCATTTAAGGTTAAAGTAGCAATTTGTTTTAAAATTTCGCGCGTTTCGCGCAATTATTAATATTCTATAAATTTTGCTGACCGAAATTACTATATTTACAGATTGCTTTGCGCGTTATGCGGGTATTTAAAACATCCAATCATACCCTTCCAATTCAAAAAAATCCTGTGTACACCACTGGCTTAATCAATAACACAGCTTAAAGCCCAGATTCCTTTTGTCCGTTTGTGTTTGTGGCGCGGTTGCGGTGCGTTTTGCACTGTAAGGGGTACCGTACTGGTAGTGGTATAATTTAAAGCACACGATTGAATTGAGATGAATGGTATCAGGTTGGAAGCTGAGATTCAATTTTGTCCGTCCGTTTTTAATGCGGTTTAATTTCAGCATCTTCTCTAATTAAAAATATTCCGCATGACCAAAACGCATTCAAAACGGCTGAATGCATTGGTTTCCGGATAAAAGGAATCATTCTCGCCAAAAAACCATTATATCGATTCAAAACCAATAGCATGTGGAATGCATGCGGAATCGCATTGAAAACGGGCGGTCAAAATTGAATCTCAGCTTAAACCTGATCCTATTTAATCATATGCTTTAAATTAAACAATTGCCAGTACCCTTACAGTGCAAAACGCTAAAAGTCTAGAATTACACCAGTATACTACAGGTGGATATAAGGTTTTAACGGCATTACAAGAATTCAACTATTTTACAAAGGTTATTTTTGTTTCGTTGTCAGTATTTTACGTAAAAGATGAAAGTTTTCAACAGTGATAGTAAGTAAGCAGTCGCAAGGATGCTCTGTTTTGTCAAACCAGTACAAAATACCTGATATGCCAGATATTAAAAAGGACAAGTAATCCCAGGCAGAATATACTATATGAGCAAGATAAAGTTCAAAGGCACGACGCAAGGAACGCTTGTTTACATTAGTGAGTAATTAATTTAATAATTAATGGAGCTCCTGCAGGGTAAAGTGAAAAAGAAAAAAACCTTGACCTTTGTGAGTATACCTGTAACAATTTGTCATGGAACAAAAGAATTGGTCACAATTTAATAGTTTAAAGATGTGAATATCATGTTTAAATATACCTACTAGAATAGTTTGAAGGAAAAAAGTCCTAACCTTTTCCAAATGTCCAATTGTTATTCATTGGAAGAAATATCTTAAAGCCTTTTTCAAATTAGAGACACAGTCAAAAGTGTTAATAAACTCTGAATGTGCATGAACCCGGACATAAACTTGCTCTTACAGACTCAGTGAAACAGTATCAAATTAATAAACAAAGTCTCTGAAAAGTTCTAAGGTCATCCTGTTTGAGGACTCTTAATAAGGGCCCTGTCAACCCTTCGATATCAGAAATGGTTTTTGCTCTGTAAATCTGCAACGGATAATTAAATCCAAATAATTGTATATTTTTCTAGAAGTAGGGTTTCAAACTGAACATGATGGTGAAGTCATTTTTTGACCAAAGTGTGTAATTTTGGCCCAAGTTCCAAAAATCATGTATTTTCTTACGTGAAAGCTAACAGAATTTTGCTTTATTTGGTAGAATTTCGAAACATTCAACTAAAAACCTATAAAGCAATTATACCTAAGCACGAATTTTGCAATAATTTTTTTTCTTTTTGATATTGCCAAAAATAGGTAAAGTTTTTTGACATTAAGTTTTTGGACCAATTTTTGACAATACTTCGAAAATTAAGACAATTCTTCATCTATCTCTTTATGCCAAAAACATGGAAATCGGCAAAAGCGTTACGTAATAAAGAAGTAGAGGGTCGTATTGACATGGCAGCTACCCTCCTAACCGGTACACAATGATCTTTTAGTGTACACTGATAACTTCAATTAACACTTAGAATAATAATGATAAAATCTTGTTGTACTGGTTACGAAATCTCAATTTTTGACCAGGGCCCTGTTTCATTAAGATTTGAATCAAGCGTACGTTTAATTTATCAAGCGTAAATTAGCATGATACAATGTAAATTTAGGTTTGAAATCAAACGAGCGCTTGATTCAATCAAACGTATGCTTGATTCCAATCTTTATGAAACGGGCCCCACAATTCTCTCAGGTCATAGTCGAAGACAAAGGCTACTAACACTTAAGGTTTTTTTGTTTGTTTGTTTGTTTGTTTTTTGAATATAGTAACCATAAATTAGCCTTAATTTTGGTCAATAGAAAAAATTGTAAAGAGGCTGGTTTCAACTGATTATTATAATAGGTATAGGTGTAAATATTTACAGACAAAAAGTGAGGAAGGTTGGGGGCTGGGGAACCTTATTTTTCGGCTGTCAATAAAAAAAGGTTTTGCATAAAGCATGTCGTATTTGACATTAAATTAAGGGAAATGTAATTTAAAACACTTGGGGATATTTTTGTTGTTACTCTATCACCTTGCAAAACATTATACCTAATGAGAGACATTATGACCAGAAAATCATGATTTTTCGTTAAAAATAGTCAAAATTCAAAATTTTGCTATTATTATCTCTAAATTAGATTTCATTTAAGAAAGAAAATGGCAAAGAAGCTGATTAACTGTTTGTGAAAGTTATAGTTGTAAATATTTACAGAAAAAAGTGAGGAAGGGTGGGGCTGAGGAACCTTTTTTCCGGGGGTCATTAAAAAGAGGGGGTTATTTGCCCTCCCCTAAGATATGCATAAAGTATGTCGTATTAAACATCAAATTAAGGAAATGTATTTTATAACACTGGGTAAATTGTTTATTTTGTTACTCTATCAACTTGCAAAAACGAAAAAAGAAAATTACCTAATTGAGACAATATGACCTAAAAATCGTGATTTTAAAATTGTCGTTAAAAATAGATCAAAGTTTTAAATTTTTCTATCATTTTCCCTATATTCGTTATTATTTAGAAAAAAATGGCAAAGAAGCTGGTTTTAAAATGATTGTGGAATTAATAGGTGTCAATGATAACCAAATAAAACAAGTATGGGTGAATTGGGGTTAGGGAACCTTATTTTTATAGGGGTCATTAGATACAAAGATTATTGACTCTAAATTATGCTTGAAGTGTGTCATGTTTGATATCAAATTAATAGAAATATAATGAAAACAATGATAGTGATGTTCAATTTATTACTCTACCACCTTACAAAATGTTTTACCTAATTGAAGACGTAATGTCCTGAAAATTGTGATTTTCGTGAAAAATAGGTGAAAACTGAAAATGATGCAATTAGAGTTCTAAATAACATTTTTTTCACCGAGTTTGTTTGATTATGAGCATTGTTTGCTTATGAGCAAGGTAAATGTTATTTATGTAAGGTAGAGTGTGTTTATTTCAAAATTGTGTCTAGCTTTAACCCCCTTTTCCAAACTTTGGGAGGCCTACTTTATTTCCACTTTCCTACTATTCTGTCATCAAAATGACCACTATATATAAATTACTTAAATGGCTGAAGTAAGTTTTTTTGCATTTCTATGCAATCAAGGGGGAGCAACATTTTAGAAAAGGCCTTATAAAATATATAACGAACTATATATAACGATTAATAGAAAGCCGTAAAACTCATACTCAATATTGGGACCCATTTTAAATGATCGCCAAAAAGTTGTGTGTAAAGGGTTTACGTCGCCATTTTGAAATATACACAATGTTCCTGCATGCTATGGAGCGAAAACTTACAGGACAATTTTGAAGTATACCAATAGCCTTCGTTTTAAGCAAACAAGTCAGTAAAGAATTGATATTTAGAACTATTATTACCACATTTTGTATTTTAACCTATTTTGCACATGAAATCACAATTTTTAGGGCATTGCTAGGTGATAAGGTAACAAATTGAACATCATTGTTTTTATTATATTTTCGTTTAATTTGATATCAAACATGACGCACTTTAAGTATAATTTCGAATTAATAGCCTATATATTTAAAGAACCCCACCCCTTAAATATCTCCCCAACTCCCATCCACCCTTACTTCATTTAGGTAAATATTGACATCTATATATACAAAAAGTAGTTGAAATCAGCTTCTTTACCATTTTCTTCCTAGATAAACCATAGTTTAGGGATAATAATAGCAAAATGTTGACTTATTTTTAACGAAACCTCTAAAATTTTAGGTCATAACGTCTTTAATCAGGTGTAACATTTAGCTACATTTTGCACGGTGATAGAGTAATAAAATAAACAACACACCCAGTGATATCAAACACGACACATTTTATGACCAATAACCCGTTATTTTTAATGACCCTTTAAAGTCGGCCCCAACCCTTCCTTACTTTTTTTTTTTTGGGGGGGGGGTTAATATTGACACCTGTAACTTCCTCAATTAGTTAAAATCAGCGTCTTTGCTATTTTCTATTTAAAGTAAACCCTAATTTAGAGATAATAATAGCAACATTTTCAATTTTGACATATTTTAACGAAAAATCTCGATATTTGGGTCATAATGTCTTTAGTTAGGTATACTTTTTTACAAGGTGATAAAGTAACAAAAAAAAAACACAAATCAACCAGTGTTTTACATTTACATTTCCCTTAATTTGATGTCAAATACGACATATTTTAGGCATAACTTTGGGCAAATGACCCCTTTTTTTAATGACCCCCGAAAATAAGGTTCCCCAGCCCCTAACCTTCCTCCCTTTTTTTCTGTAAATATTTACACCTAAACCGACAATAATCAGTTAAAATCAGCCTTTTTGCAATTTTTTCTAGGAAAAAAACCTAAAATATGGATATTATTACATAAAATAAAATGTTGCTCTAAGAATTCAAACATTATAAAATCATATGTACTTACAGGCAGTAACGTCGTTGTGAGTTGTGAACAACAAATAATCATTGTCAAAGACATTGTCATAGAGAAAACCCGGTGGAGGTGGAAGTGGTGGTGAACTAGAGTGTATTTGAATTGCAAAACTGAAGAAGATGACTACGCGTAACATTTTAATTAGGTGATGATTCCACGTATAAGATCCAAAGCCAGTTGAAATTAATGCCCAATAGTTCTTCACTAAACTAATTGCCAACTAATTGCCAAGCCTTATTATAAAAGGGTAAATGAAATCCATCTGCTCAGGAAAATGTGAATCCTAACTATTTTGTAATCATGAAAAGATAAATACTTTCCACTGCATTTGCGGGGACTAGAACAGGCAGGGTTTGGTCATGCATTACGAAGCAAGGGGTCTACCGCTGAGCTATCCAGGTACCGTAGAGATCGGGAACCAAAATCTAAAACATTAACATTAGAATGCCGTATTTTTCTTTTGTTTACATAAAAATTGCAATTTTGCCTCAATGGAATGCTCAATTTGTAAGTACATTATGCGAATGCGTATAACAGACAAAATGTAGATAGTCGGTGCTTATATAGCGTCATTCACCTAAGTTCTATGGCGCACAAAAAACAAAATACAAGGTACGTTACTAGATACACAACAAGATAAATCAAAATGAACAGTCAATGAAAAGAGTACACATGAGTCTTCACAAGCTTTTTGAAAAGTTCAACAGACAAAGCAGTTCTGATATCAATGGGCAACAAGTTCCAAGATTTGACTGCAATTGGCTCTTAGGAGAGAAGCGGAGTGTTAAAATCATATGCAGTGTTAGCCATTTGTGGCGACTTTAAAACTCTTGCTACCTTGCAGAAATAAGAGAGCTTCTATGTCATCATACGGAGGGTTGACGAAAGCGCTGATTGATAATAACACACGTTGCGCGGTATACCCTACCCGAAAGCCCTGGTAGGACCCTCTCACTCTGGTGTTAACCCTTTGTTATATGGAGCGATTTTCACAAACATATACTGGGAGGGGTGAAACCGTCAATTTTAAAAGCGAGTGACCAGACCTCCCGTACGTGGTACCAATGGAAAGACATGAAAGTTATCGGTCCCCTCTTTCCATTGTTTTAATACCAAATTCAAGTTCAATGGTTAATGTATGACGTCATCATTACCAAAATGTTAAAAGTCTGCATTTGTAAGGAAAAAATAGGTAAAAAATTGAAATAACTATTGGTTCTGCAAAAATAAAGCCATCCGAGTCCATATGCAATCTGGGGGTCATGTTCAATCCAAGATTTTCGCCTTGGTATGTTTGTTGAATGAACATTGCATGATCGAGAAAACTGACATGATTATCATGAGGACATGACTGAGGCTGACTGAGCTGGAGACTTGAAGTCATGAATGATTCTTCTAATTTTCAGTAAAATTAATGATAAATATTTTGTTTACACATTTATGTAAGCTAGGAATGGTAACATTACCGAAAACGGTCGATTCTACGATTTTTGATTTACATCTCAGGAAAAAGGGCAATTCACAATCAACATCCAAATACTAATTTCGATCATTTTAATAAAATGCCATTATAAATATGTATTACAATGATGTTAAAAAAAGACAAAATCAACATATTCCGCTTCTATAATTAGCGAATAAGGGTAACGATTTCCAAAAAAAGCCATCCAATATTGCGCACTATCATTCGGAAAAAATCGGAACTCTTTGGAACTTGTTGGTAAAAGTTCCATTTCGCAGAATGAAAATGTGACCTTGGTTTCGTGCACAGACTGACCTGCTGGTTAACTGTAGGGCTTTAAAAATATTTTCAGACTCATTAATTTTCATGTTAAACATCAAGTGCATGGTCGATTCAATATATCAGCGTATACGTTCTTATAAAGGAAAGGGAAATCTCGCGACCTCCCAGCTCACGGATAACAATAGGGATAACCTTAGTATATAGGCCTATCTATACACATAATGAAGGTTATTTTGTGACGTAGTGTTAAATTAAGGGCAGAATTGCTGCAAAAGTTGATTGTTGCGATACATTACCCCGGCGGAGCTTTTCGAGGTATGCGCAGTTTTTATCCCGTCGATTTCGATTCTTCTCTAATTTCCTGATAAAGGGTGGCATAGCAAACGCTTTCTCTAAAGGGCAGAAGGTGCGGCTGTATCTCAAATATTACATTTGCACACTAGGATTTGGTGTTTTGTATTTTAAAGACAAACTTTTTGAGTACAATCGGAACAAATTTGTTGGAAAAGTTGCAAAAAAATATCTCAAGACTTACTCCATAGCCAAGATTTGTGAGAAATTGAAACATTGAATGTTGAAAATCTCGTTTGAAAATGGCTACACCATTGTCCCATATGACGATGACTAAAACAAAAATCAGAAATACATGTATGGTATTATTGCCGGAGTAAAGAAATACATGTACAGCGTCCGTGTGACCGAGTGTCCTAGCTACTATTCATTTGTGTAGAGCGTACTTATACATGTGCGATCAAAAAATCATTGGTTGCGACTTATTCGTGTGGTTGAATTGAATATAGCAATGCTACATTGTCCTAATTCAAGCTTCCCTACTGAGGCCAAAGAAGGTATAATAATCAATCAATCAATCAATTAATGATACAAGTACTTGCATAACATGCATACCCCATGAAGGAGTCTGAACATAATTGCCATTCAAAAAACCAAGAACCTTACACTCTGGTACACGATGTGTTTATGGCATCAATTCAGCGGACGCCAATTTGATGCGGCTTGTTTACGATGTCTTCAGTTATAGTCCCAATGGTGTCCGACCGGTGACCGACCGGGCATCGCAAGAATTTACCGGTGTTATACCGATGCCAATCCTGTCTTACGGTGTTGTGCCGTTGTGGCTTCCTGCATGCGACTTATGTGACCAAATCATAATGCTATATAGCTGAAGACACCGCACAGCGACATTTGCCTATTGGCGATGAACCAAAATAATCGTATGCTTAGGGATGGCTTCAAAACTCAACCGGCGGTTGTCTGCCGGTTCTGGGCGGTTCTGGGCGGTTCAACCGGAATAAACAATAGCCAACCGCCCAGAACCGGCCAGAACCGCCCAGAACCGGCAGACAACCGCCGGTTGAGTTTTGAAGCCGCCCCTTACTGGAGCAAACAACAATCACAAACAACGGATTAGGCAACAGTTGCCTTGACATCGTGTCTCTTTGTTAACGCTGGGCATGACGTTGGGGGGAAGAAAGCTGCACTCTGGAGGTGACGCATATGTAAGGCTCAAAAGACCACCTTTTCAGCATCGTTGACACCGTAGACCCCTTATTTTGTTATAATTGCATGTGCTCTCACCCGAACACCCCATAAATCTTTCTAATTTCTCTCACCGAATGCCCAATTTCACTGACCGAATACCGTGATACCAAAAATCGTGCTCTCACCCAATGACCCATCATTTTGAGACAAATAAGACCTCATATGTTTGTATTTTTCTCTCACCGATTGCCAAAAATCATGCTCTCATCCAATGACCCCTCATTGTTTGAGCATGTGACCTTAATGAATGCCCCAGCCTGTCGGAGCGCGGGCCTTACACCCACATCCATTTAAAATATGACTGCCCACCCCCTGCCAATTATGATTTCACGGACCTGATTTATTAGAATAATTTATAATCTCAAAAACCTGATATTGTTTTATATTGGCCAGCAGACAAGCGTGTCATTCTGTTTGAGTTGTCAGTACCATTTGAACCAAACATCGAAAAAGCTCACCGCACAAAATATGATCGGTACACGTCCCTCATCACCGATATCTCCGATGTTGGGTATGATTGTTCGCTTGTTACTGTTGAAGTCGGAAGCAGGGGGCTTATTGACACTGACAACAAAACCAGATTAACACGCTTGTTGAGACAAATCAAATGAACTGCAAAGTATCCATTACTCAGAACCCAAATTGTCAAATCTGTTATCATGCCATCCTACTCGATTTTTAACGCGAGGCATGATTCTCAATGGAACTTTCAAGAAACGATTTAATGTATTTTTTTTCTTTTTCTTCCCGCCATGATGATTTCTTCATGCTGTGTGTTTTATTAATTTTTGTATTGTATTTTGTCATATCCTTGCCTGGGATCGGTATGGATTCCAGTTGACCTTGGGCTGTATGTAATCTTCTTTTATTATGAAATAAAGATGATTGAAAAAAAAAATCCATTCCACTCGACTCACTAACACATTCCAAGTAATAGCCAGATGATGATTTAAGACTTTCCCACAATACATAGAAACAGTTCAGTGAGTATGTATGAACTAATGGATGCTCAGCGGTGAAATTCTACACTACTAGTATATTAAACTGCATTATGGGTAGTTGCTGTAATGCTGTTCAGTTACTTGAAATTCCGATAAAAGGCGATTTAAGTCCCGTTATTATTAAGCGAAGTTGGCAAATGTTGGGCGAAGTTGGACTTTTTCATTGCTCCACACATGTTTGTCGAAGTATGATCCATACTAGAAAACTAGCCAAACTAGTCAAAAACTAGCAAAAAGTAATATTTTAGTTCAAAAATGTGATTTCATTTTTCATAAAAAATAATATTTCGACAAAACAACATATTTCAAACAGTAAGAATTCACTAAAATTTCGGTCGATTGTCGCCATTTAAAAATATTTCTTTTTAGTAAACTGTGATCAAGATGTATGTACACATAAAAAGT
>JXSR01S024136.1:34262-44917 GCA_000969725.1 Ophiothrix spiculata | reverse complement strand
CCTTTATGACGTCATAATTACGTAACGCCTTGGTCGATTTTTGTGATCTTGGTATCATTGGATAGGGGAGGACCATACCTATCTATTAATAGCAAAACCAAGTTCATAGGGGGTTCCGTTCTAAAAATTTAAGGGGGGGGGGTTGCAACAACCTTTTTTTATTTCACATTATATACATGGTATAACACTATTTCTTAAAACATAAAATAAAACCATACTTTAAGCTGTTAATGATTAAAATGACACCTTAATGAACTTCACAAGATTTACAGAAGTCAAGTTATGGTCCGTCAAAGGTTGCCAGGGAGTAAAACGTATAGGCCTACTGAGACAAACGCGTTCAAATATCAGTAAGCCCTATATCTTCTGTTGATCATATTAAAGATATGCAAATTAATTCCACAATTTCCTATCATTTTCTTGAACCTTTGTTGGTATTTTGTAGTATCCACTAGGATTGTGAATCTGTCAAAAAAATAAATTTCGGCAAATTACGACCTTGACATAGTATCCACTAGGATTGTGAATCTGTCAAAAAAACAAATTTCGGCAAATTACGACCTTTACATGTATTTTCACCTGTATCGCAAAAAGAAGTTTCTGGAAGTTTCTGCTCATACGGGCATTTCAGGGGTCATTTTGTTAAAAGAGAGAGCAGGATACATCCCTTATGCGACTACATTTTCTGGTCACATCGTTTGTTCTGTTCTTTGTGATCTCCTGAAAATATATATAAAGGTTGCTTACTTTATTAATGAAATGCTTACATTTTTGTTCTTCACTAATAGACGACTCAATCGTGGTCTGAAACTTATTCAGCAAAGCCAAAAATCCATAACTTTCATACACGAATCCATACGCAAAGAGTAAACTATATTAGGCTCGATCAAGTGAAAATGAAACTGTTTTTATTTAACCACATAAGCAGGATTTCAGTCATACCTTTGTTACTTGGTACGTGAAAAGTATTTTCTAAATTGAAATTGTAAAGTTTATCTATCCGTGCATGAATGAGCACATGTTTTAATTCAAAAATGTCACAAACGTTACCAATCAAAATATTGCATTAAAAAAATCCTGACGATAGAATGTTCTACCACTTTAATGAAATAATTGTAAATATGTTACCCATCATTTGTAAAGCGCTATACAAAATTTGCTAAAAAATCAACGAATTTTTACTTTGAAGTCATTTGGAGCCAAAACACTATTTCTGTGCGATGTCACAAACGTTACCGAACGTTACATAAACTGTATTCAGTATTTTGGCAATTAATTGAATCTTTAAACACCTGCATGTCTTGATCCCACCAGTGAGCACCATTATCAACAACAAACTCATGGATATAATGCGGTGTTTCCGTAACCTGACCACTTGTTTTGACCACTTAATCTGACTACTTGTTTGTACGTCCAAATATACGTCAAATATAGTTTAACGTATAAAATTTCAATTTACAATGTGTTTACGTTAGTAACATTAAAACATATACAATGGATTGAGAGTTCAGCTTTAAGACATATAATAAACTGTAAGCTTTTATTTACTAATTTACATTTGAAGATGAAACTTTCAAGCTTTTATTTACTAATTAAGATTTGAAGATGAAACTCGGGGTTTCAAAAATATGCATACAAATAAGCTAAAATCTGTATTTGTCTTCATACTATTCAACACCGTTTGATTTATTTCTGAAGACAATAAATAAAGCAACAAAATTTGACGACACTGAAAATGTCATTTGACGACTCGCATATAAATATTATATCACTCATACACAATGTTGTATAGAAATATCATACGTCAAATTATACGCCGGCGTATATATTTTGACTTTATCGTTGTACACCCCTGGATTATGTGATTAAGACTCTCAAGAAGGTATTTCTATACACTGTGTATTTTGACATTTTATACGTCAAACTATACGCCGACGTATAACAAGTGGTAAGAATAGGTGGTGAACTCTCAACCCATTGTATATATGTTTTAAAGTGTCTAATGTAATACAATGTAAATTGAAATTCTATACGCCAAACTATAGTTGACGTATATTTGGACGTACAAACAAGTAGTCAGATTAAGTGGTCAGAATAAGTGGTCAAAACAAGTGGTCAGGTTACGGAAACACCGGATAAAGTGTTTGTGCTAGGTTCTGTGGCCATTTAAAAGTGAAATTTTTCAATTTGTCGCTATGAATCTACCTTGTACCACATATATACAATCTAAACTCACCCTAGACAAAAGTTTACTTGTTAATTGTAGCCCAGACTTGCGTCAAGTTTTAGCTCAGATTGGATTAGTCCATCTATTATGGTTCAAGGATGCTCAAAAATCAATTGTTCAAGAGCTTCAGAAAATACTATCGTACTGTAACTGTTCAAGGATCTCTTCAGAAATCGTACTAGGTGCGTGTACAAGATAAGGTGTTACGGTATTAAACTATTATTTATTAGTGTGCATCTGTCCCGGCGTCTTTACAACAAAGTATTGTATCATAATATTATTATCAATTAACTATTGTTGTTATTATTATACGTACGGATTTTTTGACTTTGGTCTAGTTTTAGTTAAGCCTACCGTATATTATTTTCCGGAAATGAAAACGAATATGCATGACATCCAAACACCCGATGGGTAGACAACGATATAGCAAATAATTTAAGTATATCACATGCACAAAATGCATTAATAAAAGAGAGCTTGGAAATAGCCAAAAATGTAAAACCACAACGCAGAAGAGACTTGTGTATCTTAAAGAGGTAGTTTGATACGTGCCTGTCACCTCCTAATTTAATCCTATAACCAAAAACATTGACAGTCTGATAAATGTCGCATGGTTCCTATTCTTGTATGCATGAAAAACTACCAGTATCGCTATTTGGGTGGTGGGTATGAATTTCAGAAAATTTTACGCAGAGCAGATAAAAACAGTCTTAAAAACATTTTACAATTTTAAAAAGTGTGAAATTTTAAACTGTATGTCTAATACTGAGACATTTAACGGAGTGTTTATTTTGAACAAGAGCGATAAAATTGGGTCTCAAAATTTAAGCTAAAATTAATATTTACCAGTATTATATTTTTTCACTGTACCGTTGAAAACAAAGATTGAACCTTTATGCGTTTATTCATCCGAAAATCTTACGACAAATATTGATAAAACAGATTGATGTAGATGATTACTCTTGTGTGTCAAATCACACTGAAATTGGCGTGACATTTGACCGTATAACGATCAGCGCGCATGCGTAAACAAGTTAAAACAATAGCTTTGAATACGTAGGATATTTTTTTTTCTTTTTTGCCTCAATGAAGCAGGCATACGCCATTTATTTCTTGTAATATTCTGTCTTTTCTATACTTCTTCCACAATTTCATATATATCATGTATTTGAAGTATACATTTACAAGATTCTGAAATAACAACTGTTAGACTGGTGGTGAAATTGAAAAAGAGCTCTAGAAAACGAGTTACCCAGTAGTGAGAGGTCGCAAATAGCGACTATGCTAGAAGTGTTTCTTGTGATATAACTTTTAATTTGAGCCAGGTTGTCACTTTTTAAAAGTTCCCGAACTTGCTAATTTTCAAGGTCAAAGGTCAAAAAAGGTCAACTTTTTGAAAACGTAGTATTTTTTACGTACTTTCATGGTAACATCTTAAAAAAATCATATCAGCTATAATTAGTGTTTTATACATGTTTAAGGTTTTAAAATTATAGAGAAAAACAGAAGAATTTCACACATTGTATTGCATTTTTGTCAATTTTCTATGGGAAACTTAAATTAAGTCTTCAATGTGTTTAAGAATTAAATGTTCAACTAATTACAAAATGGGTGATACCAATATTATCAGAGAAGAACCTGAAAGTACCACAAGAGTTCCATGAAATTAAGAAATCTCCTTTCATAACAGAACGACCCAAGCCATCATTCACTTATGACGTATTACCAGAAGCATATGAATATCATTCAAACGACAACAGCAGTGCACAGGATTTTGTCTTTGTTCTGTCAAAAATTAAAGGAGCAAAATGCGATGTACAGATGGTCCCATCGTGGACTGCATTCAACCCGGCAATCTACAACGCCAATGACAACTGCAGGATATCTTCCAGTAATAAATTCACCAGCGCATGAAAATGACACACTTTGGGCAGTCATGATGAGAGCTCTTCAAATTTCACATATAAAGAACAGGAATCAATTAACAGTCTTAACTCTTGATGAACAGCTATTCAGCAAAGCCAAGGAACTGCAATGGAAGCAACCAGACACATGCAGGAAACTTGTCTTACGTCTTGGTGGATTTCACATCCTCTTGAATTTTCTGAAAGGAATCGAAAACATCTCAAGGATTCCGGTTTAGACGATGTATGGGTATAAGCGTACAATTGTCGTTTGCAAGGATACCGATGTTATTGTTCTCCTTGCCCATTTAAAGGATCTTCTCAGCCCAGAAGTGTGGATGCAAACTGGGACATTACAGAAAGGCAAAGTCTTCATTCCGATTCATCTCATCCAACTCCCACAAACAATTTTGGACAACCTACCAGCATTTCATGCGTTAACAGGCTGTGATACTGTCAGCCAATTCCATGGTATTTAAAAAGTCAGCATGGAAGGTGTTTGAAGCTAATAGCCACCTGCTCGATGGTGTTGGAAAAGGACAAATGTCACCTACTACTATCCAAAATGTTGAAAAATTTGTGTGTAATTATATTCATCGAGTACAGAAACAACATCAGCTGATTCGTTGCGTTTCAAATTATTCTTGAAGGCAAAGAAAGACCCCCAAAATCTCCCTCCTACATCTGATCTACACATAAACCCGTGATCTACACATAAAGAGAGCTCATTATCAAAGTCTTGTGTGGTATCAGTCCATCACACCTGTTCAAAGTCTCCCACCTGCAACTGAGTTTGGATGGTACACAAAAGAAAACTCGCATGAACTCATACCCAGACTACTAACAAAAGACACAATCCCAGATCAGTGCGAGGAACTCATCTTTTGTGGTTGTACTTCATGTTCCACTGCTCGTTGTAAAGGCCGTTCAAAGGGGTTGAAATGCACTGGGTCCTGTGGTTGTAGTGACAGAATTTGCCATAATACTTATGATATTGACAGTGAAGTGCTAAATGATTAATTATCAGACGCATAGCTAGGCTATACAATTTGCAGATCCATTGATTATTTAATTCTGACTCTGCATTTTGGGAATTTTAGGTGAATTACAAATTGTGTTGAATAGGCTGCTTTAAAGGGATGGTCCTAATTCCGAATCATTTCTTTGGTACCATTGATAAAGGATATGTGTGCATATGTATTATCTCCAACTGTGAAGTGTTTTCCTTTTATTCTCCAACAGTAACTGAAGGACTACATCATGAACAAGGTGTTGTTGTTGTTTAGCATGAACATATATATAAAATTGTATTTTTGTTTCAACCTGTGCTAAAGGTTGGTTTTGGCATGTTTTAGTGAATTAATTGATTTGAAGCATTATTTATATTATTTGATTCATTTAAGTAAGCATATGTTTTATTGTTATATCTGGTGAGGGCCTGAACTATATAATATTTATAATGCACATGAAAAAGAGATGAAAGAGTTGAATCAATATTAAGTTGGTAAGTGTTAAATCATTTCAACTGAATTTGGTTGAGCTTGGAGAAAGGTTCAGGAAGAATGAACTGAACTTGACCTTGAAGATGATGCTTTATTAATGATCATATACAGTATTATGTTCATATATATATTTGTTGTACAAGTATTGTGATATAGAATCAAAGAAATTAATTTGAGAATTAAAAAGGAAGCAAACAAAACAATTAATTGTATCACATTTTGTCGTATTTTGCTAAAAAGTGCGTTTGACCTTTGACCTTGAATTTGAACTTGTTCGGGAACTATCAAATTCTGACAACCAACCTTAAATTAAAGCCTGTTCCCGAACGAACATTTTAAGTATGGTTGTCACCTGCGACCTCTTACTACTGGGTGGTCTGACAATTGACCATTTTACCACCAGTCTATGTTCTTTATTATTGATATAACAAACTTTTTTTATTTTATGTTCCAATAAACCTTGCAATTGCTTAAGTTGTTTAAATCAATATTTTGTTCTATTTTCCGTGATGAGTTATAAATCATTTCATGAATATTGTTGATTTCTTGCATAAAATGTATTTTTGGTGAGACAAACTTTTTGTATCATTGTATATCATTTTTGACTTGTATATTGCAAAAGTGGCATGTTGGTTTAATATATTAACGAAATCATAATTACATAAGTCAATTTTCCAACCGCAGATTATCTTATTCAGAGATATTTTGAATTTGTTATTTTCTTCAAAAAATTCACATAAATCGAAAATTGTTGCCAGAAGTCTTTGATTTTATTACATGATACAAAAAAGTGTTCATAGTTGTCAATGCAATTGCAAAATTCACATGAATTGTTACTACTTATTTTCCATATAAATAAATTCTTTTTGCAACATACTAGGTTGTAAATAACATTGTATTGGAAATGACCTATTTTGTTTACAAAACGGTTTTTAATTTTGAAACTAAACACTTTATTCCAAATGTTGCAATAAATGTTTTCTTGTTCCCAATGTCGTATGCAGGATGGCTCTTCAACTTTTTTATCTAATAACTTGTATATAATTTTGGTCGGTAACATTTTAATATGTATGTGTTTGTCGTCTACAAAAAAAAAATGTTTTGGATCTTTTCTTTTACAAGTTTAGCGTATTTCTTTTCAAATTTTCTTTCCATTCTTTGGGAATTGCATTTAAGATTTTGTGAAAATAGAACACATTTTTTGAACATTTAACCTTGTCAGATAGTTTTGTCAAAGTAATAAATTTATTGTTTTCAATAATATCACTTAATGTGATGATATCAGCCGCAATCCATTCTGCAAAGAACAAAACTTTTCCTTTAAATCTTATCATATCATTGCCCCATATGATTTTATCCTTAGTGACTGACTTCTGCTGTAAGTTACTTCTATTGGTAACGTGCAGAGTGTACCATGCTTTCAATACATTTAGTTAAAAGCATGAATTTTTCCCTTACAAATATCAGTTACGTCTCTAGCTTTACAGTTAAGTTCTAGAATTAAATGTATCCCCCCAAGTGGCTTAAATAAACGCTTAATCATATTTCCCCATACACACTTTTCATTTGATTGTAATAATCTTGATATCAATCTAGTTTTTAAAGCATTAATCTGGCATTGGACATTTATCATTTTTAGACCACCAGACATTCTTTTGTTGTGAGTAATCTTTTTACTTTTTCTTTTCCAGAGCCCAAAAGAAATATTTATAAATAATCTTGTTGATATCCGTTATGACAAAATCGGGTACATTAATACAAGAAGCATTGTATAATATTTGGGATAACCCAAGAGTTTTAATTATGGTGACTTTGCCAAAGTATGTTAATTTTCTTACTTTCCAACGATTAAGGATGTTTTCAAGTTGACTAAGCTTTGGTTTCCGGTTTAAGTTTTCAACTTCTTTTCTATCTTTTCCGAAGTAAAATCCCAGGTTTATCTGTCCACTTAATTCCAACGTCAAAGTCTTTTTTATCAAACTTTCCTAGATAGATACCTTCTGTTTTTGATTTGTTAAGTACAATTCCCGATACAGAGCTAAAACGTTCTATTTCATCAAAAACATATTTAACAGAAGTTGGATTATTAATAAATATAGTAGTATCGTCAGCTAATTGAATAATTTTGGTTTCCAAGTTGGGATCATTAAAGAATTTGAAGCCTTCAATATTTTCGTTCATTTTGATTTTTAATGACATGAATTCCGCTGCTATTATAAATAATAAGGCAGATAGGGGACAACCTTGGCGAATGCCTCTTTCTATTTTAAAAGGCTTAGACAAGTATCCATTTATAGATATACAACTATTTACATTAGAGTATGTTCTTTTCACCCATTTCTGTGTAAACCCATTTCCAAAATTAAATTTCATTAAACACTTTTCAAGGAAATTAATTTCAAGGGAATCAAATGCTTTTTTGAAATCGGCAAAAAGAATAGCTGCGTTGTTATCATTCTCCTCACAGTAGTTAATTACATCTTCAATTAACCGCACTGATCATCACTGATTATTTTTCCAATTACTTTTTGAATCCTCATGGCTAATACAGCAGTGCATATTTTGTAATCGCAATTTAACAGTGTTATTGGTCTATAATCATCTCAGTTATTTCTCTCTCCCTTTTTATGTATAAGCTTAATAATGCCTTGTTTTTGAGAAAATGACAATAGATAGAAAAGGTGGGGGAAGGGGATACACGGGACGTCCAATTCGAGAAAACAATATTCGATACCCAAAGCAAGAAAAAAAGAAATTATCTTTTCCCTTTACCTATCTGAAAAAAGACGTATCCTATTTGTAAAAATGGCTACTACAAATATGCAAAGTGATGTTGTAAGCAATAAAAGAGGCCAGTATATTACTGACAAAGAAAGAAAAAGAATCCCGTAAGATTCCTTTTCTCTGATTCGGTGGCTCCGAAAAGAGCCGCGCGTGCATACAACCCGAAGATTATATTGGAAGTGGATTCATGTGGCATAACTGCATCAGTCCCGTAAGACTAATGATACCATTCTGGTTGAAAAACTGTGCACCTAGCTACGGACTACAATCCTTCTTTTCTTCTTTGTTCTCCTATTTTCTTTTTTCTTTTTTCTATTTTCAAGTTCTTGAGCAAAGCGTACCTTGCATTATTCGAACATGAACAAATCAACGTTGGCTGGATGCGGCGTCTTGGGATGAAATCTGCTGCAGAAGCGGTAAACACTTACCAACATTCCTTGGACAGTTGGATTTGCTAGACATATGTGGAATAAACCTAAAAACCAAAACCGTAATTTTAGTTTGATATGTTTTCAAAAGTAAAAAACAAGAAAAGGTTGTATTCCAAAATATGCCTAAACGGCACTGCCATACACGTGTTGCCAACAAAAATCAAAAATCTAACAAATAAGAAGAAACGATGCGATATGCTTCTGTGTGTGTCTGCCAGTAGACAGTTTAATTGGTCAGGAGCAATGACTCATAAACACACGTGACAAATAGTACATGGTTATACGGAGCTGCATCAACCCTACGTTAGAGTAGATTGCCGCTCGCAACGACGTCCGCGTGAAAGGTCGTAGATTCCGTGAAATCAGTTTTCTTTCAGAAAAGGCGCCAACATGTTCATCCTGCCGTGAAACAGTTTTTTAATGCTTACTCGCCAACCTTGGTTGGGATCCTGCTTTGTATGTGTGTGTGTCACGCATACAACATGTTCTGCTTGATTGCACTCTTGTGTGGGAGAGTGCGGGGTAAACATCAAATGTAAGGCCTTGACAGCTAGACCATTATTTACCCAAATGTAGAGTATGCCCGTGGGCAGTACTTATAGGCGATGTTTAGTAAACAAGCCATGTAATCTGGTCTGAACGGATTCATAGGAACGTCCATTTCGCGAAAACAATCATTGATAGATAAAGAAAACAAGAATTATCCTATTCTCTGCCTAACTGAAACAAAACGTATCTTATTCCCTACGTAAATGAAACAAAACGTATCTTATTTCCGATGTGAGTAAGCATTATATAGTCTCAAGAAAACACCCCGTAAGGTGCTCTTTTAAATAATATACAAAAACCCAAAGAAATATAATCCGTAAATTATATGATAGCATGACATGGGTTAAGTTATACGGCAAACACTTGTAAGTTCCGTAGTACTCACAAAATGTGTTTCAAAAGAGAACTAAGATCATTCGTTCTTCAAAATATCTTTCAGAAAAAGATACAAGCGACCATTTGGGATGATTTGCTTGTCAGGAGTTGGGATAAAAACTAGTCCGTAGCTCAGTGTCAGAATTTCGTTATCAGACAAAATAAGGTCGGAAAATTAGTAATGAAAGCCTCGACTTTCAAAACGTCCTGCATACTTGTTAGGAATTTACTGATAGGCGTTTATAGGTCAAGCGTTTTAACCTGTGACGTCTATTTTATATGGGCCCATTGGACCCTTCTTTTTGCTATTATTCCTAGCTATGGGTATCATGTAACTAAGCCCGTAGAGCTCAGTGTTTTCTTATCTATGTGATCACTTATATAATACTCTAGCTAAATTATAATTAATAATTTATTGCTTTAGATATACTGGGATACAATGTGAGTACACGATTGTAACAATGACGGTCAAAATCTCTCTCTGGAAAATTGGTGGCTCTAAAAAGAGCCGCTTGAAAAAGTAACCTGCAAGTTACTTCCTCCACGGTCTGGTCCAACCTGCTGCTACAAATGCTGCTAACGTTGAAATGCGAAATGAAGAAGAGACCCGTAAGTCTACCTCAACATCTTTGGCTGGAAACTGGGTGGCTTGCTAGAACAGCTTCTTGAGTAACTGGAGCTTGATGAACTTGAGCTCAACTTGCTGGCACTTCGGTGTTGATGGCGGCTAGACATGATGATTTGATGAGGTTGGTACTTGATTGTGACTCGGTGGAGGCTGGTGTAAAAATGTGCTATTAGTGATTGATAATCCTGATCAATCTTAAAGTCATGGCAATGGCGACAGATACTTGATAAATGGCGCAATTGCAATCGTTAATGA
>JXSR01S024129.1:22576-33800 GCA_000969725.1 Ophiothrix spiculata | reverse complement strand
ATATATATTACCTGCTTTGCCGATGTAGAATCTCTCCACACAAATACCACGATGTTAACTGTATCCGTTTTTGTAATGGCGCTCCCAAAGACCCCAATGCACAGATTTGAACTGGTGACATCAAAAGGAGTTGATACTGGGTTGTTAGCGACGATCGCGTAACATCCCAATCTATCTACCATAAGAGTACAACGTCCATTGCGCTGATTCACAACTTTTAAGCAATCAATTCCATCAGCTAAAATTTGCCATGGATTATCTTTTCCAATATCTTTCCTCATTGGTTGAAAAGTGTCGCAGAAGTTACTATCACTTGCACCCATACATAATGGAAAAGATATGACAATGTCTTGCTCCATATGGGTCTCGTTGCCGACGTTGCCGCATGTTATGATAGGACTAACAAGCTGTTCCCCATCTTGTAAAGAAGGTGCGTGTGTCGTCTGCTGATCTCCGCTAATAAAGAGCGGCTCAGATCCTCCACCAACAAGAGATCTCGATGGAATGTACATCGTTATTTTGTGCTCTGGGAGCGTAAGATAGCCGCCATTGATATCAAACATCCCACCTGTAAAATCCTTCGCTACGTAAACATGTTCATGACACTTCCCCAGATCTTCATCTTTCGCCAACTCTTGCTCAAACTGGTGTAAATTAGTGTCCAAATATGCCGTTCCAGTTTTCTTAAACCGAGAACATGACACCAGTTTACCTTTATTCCGCGGTGGGTATTTACTTTTTGTTACTACGGTGTCATTATCGTATACCTGGAACGACGATTTCGGAGCAGACGACGATATTTTTCGGTCTGGGATCGGAGACGACGCCTTGGAAGTCGTTTTAAAAGATGATTTTCGCGGAACGGGAACTGGACCAGTCTTCTTTCGTTGCCAATAGTCCGCCATATTTTACCTATTAGATTCCATTCAACATATCGAGCTGAATATAAATTCCACAACTGTATGTATATGTACTTCAAAAAGACATCAACTCAATTTTAATTTTGATTATTGCAATGCATAGTCAATGGAATGTTCAATTCAATCTTGGTAAAATCATACAAAAAAGCGCCATTTCGTTAACTTTATTAAGTCTTCTGTTCGCAATGTCTGTAGATCTTATAGGAGTGGTTAATGAGTATAACTTATAAGGAAACTAAACAAGTCAGAAATGAGCAAAAGTTGAGTTGACGGGTAGAATAGCAAGTGAAAGTAAAATTTACCTATCCAATATCTAGTTATGATTTCTCAAAATTGCATGGTGGCCGGGCATGGTGGCCTGGATATATGGGTTCGATGCAAATATTTGTTCATTAAATATTTCATGTCACGCAATATGACAACAAAAGTGTTAATCAGGCATGGATTTCCCCATCGCACCGCTAGCTCGGTAGGGCCTATACCTTCGGGTTTTGTTTTGACGCTTGACGCAAGACAAGCAAACATGGCGAAATCTCTGGGGCACAATTTGCGGGCCTCTTCTTTCCGCGGGCCTCTGTACAGTAGGCACGACATTAAACATGTTAAACGTAGCAGTGCTAGGGGCACGGTTTCTTAGGTGACGTGATCGGCATAATTCTTGAGTCCTATTCATTTTCGCGACTTAAGACTGCTCGATTGTTTATTAGTCATGAACCGCGAACGGTTTTTAAACTTGGTCAATGGTTGCAATATAATAGTCCATGGGAATGATCCAAGGCGAGTATCTTCGCCTGTCATTTCAAAGCATTTCGTTGGTATCGTCATTAGCTGTCTTTGGTAGGCCTAATCGTGACGACTACAAACTGTTTGTTATTAGATCTTGATATCAGTTGCGGATACGGATCATGCCTTCGCGCGAATCAAAATATCCATACGTTTCATTTTCAGAACTTGTAGATAATTTGAGAAAACTAGCAGCTACAAGGATCGACTAGTTAAGTGGTATAAAACGCATACCATAGAGTGTTGGCATATGGCACGTTTTTCCAGTTTCTGGTTCGTTTCATAATGACAATGTTGCTGATAAATTGTGACAAATTAATGAGTGTGTGGGTGGGGTGGAGTGGTTGGGGTAGCTGTCCAAAAAGTTAAAAATCTCTCAAAAATGTAAATTATTAAAATTACATGAAAGATTTACACAGTAGGTCTATATGATTACAATACAATAGTTTCCATATCCAACCTCGCAAATCGTTGTGCTATATAACTAGATTGAAACAATTACAATTTCACTTCCAGTGAGCTGTGATATATTGATACTTCAGTTATGAGACAATTGTTTTCTTCTTGACGAAGGTTGGGTGGACTTACCTGAGAATGCGTCATACCAGGATTTTTTGAATGTCGGGGCGAGTTATTCTGTGTAATATGGAAATCAAACCAAACCACTAAGATGCAAATGATGTTTTGCCCGTATAAGGCTTTATCAAAGATAAGATGAAACCATTTCAATACAGTGGAACTTCTTCAACACAAAATCTGTTAACCCCAAAACCCTGATGATACAAAACAAAATTGACTTGTCCCTGGCGCTGAATTCGTGATGGATTTAATAATACAAAATACTGATAACACAAACTAAAATAAGTGATCCCTCAGACCATCGAGCTATTATACTAATAGCTCGCTCGGACTTTATGTTGAAGAGGTTCCACTGTATGAATAAGGTCAGTGATGGAGTTGCAGGGACTCTTGAGTACCCCATAAAGGCAGACTGCGACGACTTGTCATCGACGTAAGGTAACAACTTGAAAGTCAGTCAAGAAGATTTGCTGACGGATGGAAACAACCTTCAGTGACACCTCAACGATAAGTGACGGCTGACAGAGTCCGACTTGATAACGGCTTCCCGGAGGGTTGTGATGGCCAATGAAATCTGAATGACATTATAACTAATTTAAGGTCATCACTTAATGTAAAAAACTTGTAACTGAAAGCAACTGCAGTCTGCGGTGGCTAGCAGATTTTGTCGGCGTTAACTAACAATCACTAGCGGACAAAACTGCAATTCGCAGGTATATATTGATTGTCGTTACGCCTAAGGCATAACAAATAATTGTTTGATTGGCCTAACATAGATAAAAAACAATTGGGGCTGGCAAATAGGACTTTTTAATTTTTTAATAAATTAAAATGCTATTTTGAGTGTTTTTTGTTAATTTTGTAAAGCACAACAATTTAGGAAATTGGGGTGCACGTTCAGACTCATACTTTCTTTTTATTGTTAAGAAAATTAGCGTCTGTAGTAACTTAGTCTGTATAGGGTTAACCATGTCAAGCATAGGGTCATAAAACACTATTCTATCATAATGTTGAGAAATTCATATAAGACACTTTAAGATGAGAAAATAAGCTAAAACAGAACTGCTATTGATGATATTCACGCAAGTTTCATGGTTTATTTTTAATGAAGTTAGAAAAATGTATGTACAAGATTTTGTACACTCTCTACATTTACATGATATTCGTTAATACATTATAAATGCAAAAATAGTGGTACATGCTTTATAGTTTTTGGAGGATTTAATGCCTGACTATATGATTATGTGACCATCCCAAATTAAGGGGAGGTGACGATACATATACATGAAGTTGTTAATTTGACTTTTTCCACTTTTTGAGATTTCTATTTTTTTCTGAGAGGTAGGCATCTTCACATCTAAATTAAATCTTACAAGGCAAGATGCAGCCAATTAAAGTGTGCTGGAAAAATGATTAGAATAGTGCTTATGCACAGGCCCGTAGCCAGGATTTTTTTTAAGGGGGGGGGGGGGGGGGGTCTACCTTACTTTTGACCAACTTTGTAACCTGATTTTCACAATGTTACCAATGACTTACCCGGTAGTGTCGGTTTTGACAAAGTGGCTTTGATTGAAAAGGAGCCCCCCCCCCCCCCCCTTAGCTACGAGTCTGCTTATCATGCACTTAGGCCTCTCAACTTTACAGTCTATTTGTTATGGATGGTCACATGATCATTACAAGAAATGCAGTTACTTTATTGCTTATTCATTTCAGTCAATTCACTTTCAAATATAAAGCTTAAATAAATATATGGACCAATAAAATTTGTGGACAAAACACAAAAACCAGATAGTGGCATTTTTGAATTTTGATTACATGATTCAATATTTTTAGTATTTGAAGTATAATATAAAAAATATGTTAAAATGTCTTTTATTCACAGCCCTGTGAGTGGCCTGAAATCAAAAATTCTGAAAATAGTTGAAAATACTGAACTAAGATTATGAAAACAGTTTCATCCTTCAAATGAGAACACTCTTGAATGCATATGATATAATATCAGGACATTCAACGCCCCAATTATCCACACATGATACATTTCTCAAGATTTCACATATTCCAGGAAATTATTTGAACACAAAATTATAGCACCATTTTTGTGTATAAAATGTGTTTCAGTGAAACTAAAGGTGGTTTCAGAGTAGCTGTTGTTGTTGTAGCTGCGGCAGACGACCATGAATTTGCCAATTTTAGCTGTTGTGATGCAGCATGACATACTTGCATATTGCCACAATGGTCCGTTTTGAGAAAAGTTGAATTTAATCCAACTCAAAACGACATGTTGTTGCCACCATCACGACGAGGTAATCATATATCAGCTCGTCGTACTTGCCACACAATTTTCATGGTGCCACAAAGTAGAGTTTGCGCACTATTACAGACACCCTGAAACCAGCTTAATTCAGCAGATGCATGCTATCTTATATCTGTAAATGTTGCAAAAACATTTACAGGCCAAACAAAAATTTATTGGACAGTGAAAACAAAAATCCAGAGTGCAGGGCCCATTACTTGTGAATGCAACCCCATTATGTATTTTTGTTTACTGTTATATCCAGTTGGTGATTGTAACATTGACCTTCTATAATGTTGTTTTCCATCCCTTCATACTCTGGCCTTTATTATAAACAAAAATTCAGAGTGCAGGGCCCATTACTTGTGAATGCAACCCCATTATGTATTTTTGTTTACTGTTATATCCAGTTGGTGATTGTAACACTGACATTCTATAATGTTGTTTTCCATCCCTCCCTACCCTGGCCTTTATTATAAACAAAAAATCAGAGTTGCTTGTAAATGCAACCCACAACCTGCATTTCTTTTTTTATTGTCCAATAAAATTTTGCTTAGCCTATAACTCAAATCGTTTTGTGAATGCAAGAAACAAGTAATTGCAATAGCTACCATTATTTTACCAAAAATAGCACTGCACTCCATAATATATATGTCTAATCTTTGGTCAGTGGATCTTGAAATGGGAGATAATTTTTGAGGGCTTTTTCACATTTAGTGACAAGATAATAGGTTAAGGGGTGCCATAGTGTAGTGGTTAGCAACCTCACCTTGCACACAATTGGCCCAGGTTCAATTCTCGGGGAGTGCTGCTTTGCCGAAGTGGAATTTCTTTGCCTAAATGTCTTTGTCTGACTGGTGGGAGCATTGGGTCAGATATTCAATCTTCTCCACCCCTTACATGATTATCTTCTTCGGAGGGACGTAAAGCCGGCGGTCCCATGTACAGAAGAATTGGAAGAAGAAGTGATAAATATAGCATGACAGCAATGGCAGATAAAACTTTCTTGCATTGACAAAATGTTTAGATGTAGAATGTTATCCCAAAAAAGACTTATACTTATAGTACATTAAGTACATCAATATACAATTCAGCACTTAAAATAAAATAAAAAAAAACAGGGAAAAGAAATATCTTTGCAAAGCTTATACATTCAAATAATAAAATATTGCAAGAGCAAGGAAATAAAAAATACCTTTTTTTTTTCGACTACTAGTAAATTCTATGGAAATGGCTGCAACCATTCATGACTGGTGAGTTCTATAAGCTCAGGCTTTTTCAGGCCTGTGTGTGGCACTGCATGATTCTTTTGATTTGTAATGGAAATCTGTGTCCCCATTTCAGGAAATGTGCAACTGAAGAAGCCAGAAATGTAGACATGGTTTGCACATGTAATGATATGAGCAAACCCTTTGTGAATCAATTCAAAAAATCATGAACTACACCTTGCTACAGAGATTGTTTTTGACCATAAAACAAACCAGGAGGTACAGTAACTCAGCTCCATGTGCTATTACAAATTGGCAAAAAGTAGTGATTCCCCTATTATTAAAAGCTCCCTGATACAGTGTATATACAAAAAGTCATGGCAAGATTGTGAAACAAATACTGCGGTAAGGCCTACAGATATAATACAATAGATCTGTAATTGATTCTTCCTGTCTGTGATTATGAAATTGAAACCACAGTAAGATTTTCACTGTTGACTGTTTTGCAACTTGCATACAAAATCCACACGGACTTTTAGGTCCATGTACACAAAGAGCTTTTTAAAAGCGTTAGACCAGGTTCAAGGTTTTGTTTCACAGCTAAATATATTTTCCTCAACCAATATTGCCAAAATTTGTTCTGTTTTGTAAGATTTTTGGTTGTATCTCAATATTCAAAAGCTGTTGAATTCCAAAAAACTTCAAAAGGTTCTTTTTTGACAGTAGTAATTTTGACTTAACCCTCGTCTACCCAGGTGGGGGGGGGGTTTTTTCCGCGCTGCATAAAAACGCAAAAGCAACCGACCTCAGGCATTTGGGTAATCTCTTTTACATCCTCTGCGGTCATTTTGATGAAAAAATTAGGGGGGTACCACCTAAGGTGGGGTAAGGGTAGGCCGTCAAAGTTGGGGTGTAGGGGGGAGGTTGGTGAAGCCCCGGAAAATTTTAAGTCGCCGTTTTGAAAAATATATGCATGCTATGAAGCTGAAACTTGCAGGGTATGTTAGAATTATCATTTCCCTTCTTTATTAGCAAAAAACCCGACGAACTTTTATAGCAAAATGTTGATTTTGGTGGCCATTTTGCCAAAATCCCGATTTTTCAGATTTTCGCCCTTTATGACGTCATAATTACGTAACGCCTTGGCCGATTTTTGTGATCTTGGTATCGTTGGTTAGGGGAGAACCATACGCGTACCTATCTATTTAATAGCAAAACCAAGTTCATAGGGGGTTCCATTCCAAAATTTAGGGGGGAGTTGCAACCCCCCCCCCCCCCCCTTGGGTAGACGTGTTACAAAAAATAGCCTGGGTAGACGAGGGTTAAACCTGGTCTAACTTTAGACCTGTTCTAAATGTTAAACCTTTTTTGTGCATGGGGACCTTATTGTTCACTTGAAAAGAAATGGTATTTGCACTGCAATAGTATGATTTTTTGGCGGTAGTAATTTTGACTTAAACCTGGTCTAACTTTAGACCTGTTCTAAATGTTCAACCTTTTTGTGAATGCGGACCTTATTTGTTCACTTGAAAAGAAAATCAGCAATATTAGAAGTGTACCATGCACAGCAAAATTAAAAAGGTACCCACATTTAAAATGTGGCATTCCAAAATTTAACTTCCTTTACAGAGGTAAAAATTATTACTTTCATTAAGCACATGAGGTAACTTAAAAATTGAGGCTTTTCCTCTTTCCCTTCTTCTTTGGAAGGCAAGGGGAACAGGCATTAAGAATCAATTACAGATTACCTTGTGATATGAGTTGTTACAAAGTGACATAAATGAAATAATACAACAAAACAAAAAAACTCTACAACAATTTACAGAGAAAATAATGTAGGGCCTACCTAATAATATTTTCAAAAACGCAACATAAACTCTCCAGCTTTGCTGAATGTCAAATAAGAGCTAATGTAAAATTAAGGCTAGTATTGACCAATTATTTTGGAGAAATTTTTGCTATGTAATTTTACAACTAAAATTCATATCTATGTAAAAGTATATTTTTAGAAGCATGATTTACATGCTCATCACTAAAGTGATGTTATTTTTTTTTTTTTTTTGGACCAATATTGATGATTATGGAAGTACGACCAAAATGGTTCTAGTAAGCCTAATTTAAATTTGCTTTGTTAAAATAGGTCAAAAATCATGATTTTGGAATAATAGGAATGTCAATTTTACATATGACTTTGGATATAAATGTCAACATTATTCAAACATAGAAATCAGAAATTTGATAATAAACCAATCTTGGGACAATTGTATAAGATTCTATGAAGTAAAAAGGAAAAAAATCAAACATTTTAATAAAACAAATTTTAGATAGGCTTTCCAGAAGTTGTTTTGTGTCAAAAATGTTTTTGCCCTAAGGCCAAATCACACATTTTGGTCAAGAAATAACATCACAACTAAAATGTATACTTTTACATTTTTTAAGTAAGTTTTCAAGCTAATTTTCAGTTGCCGAAGTACAGTAAAACCATTTCCAAAATTATTGGTTGACTTTAGTAACAATTTCTTGTTCTCTTAAATTCTATTTCAAAACCAAACCAAAGTTCATTTTCACACCACATAAGTCATGCAAATTAAACAAAAAATCTGCCCAATCCCCTAAAATAAATGAACTTTTTTGTAAAGACTGTGCATCAGAAGTTAAGTGATGTCTTTATTTAATTCTGGGTGCAGTATAACACATTTTGCAGATCAGGGGCCGATTTCACTACATTTAGTGATGGTCGCCAACCCTATTTGGATCAAGAACTCCAAAAATGATCGCTAAATAGCGGGTATTAGCGATCGTTTTTGGAGTTTAGCGGTCACAACAGGGTTAGCGACCATCGCTAAATGTTAGTGAAATCGGCCCCTGATCAAGCTTAATCAAAAAAGTGTCGCAAATAAATTCCCATTGATGCATAAATAGTTGATTTGCAATTTTCAAAAATTGGCAACAATATATACCCACAGAGCCTAAAAAAACCACATGTTTAAATTTAAAAAAGAAAGAAAAAGGGTCACCCCAAAAAACAAGAATTGCACTTCATACAAAATTAATAAAAGAAATGATTAAAGTGGGTATAAAAAGTGAACCTGTAAGCACTGGACCTGATATATGGCCGATATATTCCCTGATTTGTATGACAATATCCTTGGCAAATGATGGCTCTACTCTCGGACCTTTCTTTTCATTCGGAACTACCTGTATTCATAAAAAGAAAAACAATTATATACATCGGATTAAAATGTGAAGCAAATGTACTATCTACACTCCTGTTCGAAAGTATTTCCGCATAATCAAAAACGTTCATAAACCTCATTTTTTTTATAATGAACGACCTAAAATCATCAAAGATTCATACTAGTGTAGGTATAACTTGTCTATTCTATAGGAATAAATCAATGTTTGTGTTGATATTTAATCTTCCTTTGCCATAGAAATGGCTGATTTCATGGGCCATATACAAATACACCTAAAGTACAAATCTGATTAATATGTAACTTTTCAATTTTTCATACCCTCATTATTATTACCTTGTAACCGGATAGAATATTGGTTGTAAGTTTTAAATAATAATTATACAACATAGACTCTGTCAAAAAAAATGATGAAAAGTGGATAAACGCCTTTTGATATATGGCTGAATAAAGTTATTGTGCGGGTACATGTAGTTCATGGCTGTCGGCTGACTGTGTGATCCATATATTTTTTCATATATTTGCACATCTGTAAGGTTGTTTGGGGTGGTGGGTATGATTAAGTTTCATGTAATATTTTGATTCTAATGATTATTGTGATTTGTTATATTCATAACTGAAAATAAAAGTACCGAGGTACCAATGTGTGGTCCTTGGTACGAAAGATAAAAAAAAGTTTTTGTGCGGAAATAATTTGAGCGGGAGTGTATATCTAATTTGTGCTTTAAATAATTTCAGACAAAGTCACCTGTCAAAGCCCAACAATTTTTACACAAAGATTCTAAGCTTTTTCTGGGACACACAGTATAGTTTTGATTAGTGGTTTGAGAATTAGAAATATATAGTACCTTATAAAAGCACTGGGTTTCCTAGTGCTTGCAACATCTTAGGGCAATTCAATTTTGCCTTACTCATTCCACTTGTGTTGAATCCAACGAAATTACATAGGGGAATCTGGACTCACCCCATTTTGGTTTAACAGCTGTGTAAATCGTATGGGAAGGTAGCCATCTTGGATTGTTGCTCATGGAGGTCGAGTTATTGTACTCCATCATTTTGCGGCTCTGTGTGCAACACTTTGAAAGTCTTCAAACGGAATAGCGGGAAAACTGGCATACTTTGATCAGAGCAAGTCGCAATGCACACTACTTAAAACGCACACACGGTTTGAAACAAAATGCACACGCTGTAAATGATGCAAGTGAAGATTTACACAATCTGCCTGGATATCGGGATAAACTCAGAACATATCCAGAGGTACAATAACTTTGCTCCATGAGCAACAAGATGGCGGCAAGTCAAGATTCCCCTATATAATTTCCTTTGTTGAATAACATCTTAATGGGACAATTTGTGATTTACAGCCTCATTACTCAGTCACAGCATTGAAAATCAGAGTTTTAGCTAATAAGAATCCTTGTCAAATATCTATGACAAACCTGAAACCTTTCTTACAAATTTGTTTGCATTTCAAAGAAAAACTAGTATGCTATTTTCTAACTATAAATTTAATGAATAAGTACAGGGGATTTATGGTGCACGACGCCTCCCCGACTTGGTGATTACACATGGCCACAGTACACATTATTGTCTGGGACATGTCAAAAATTACAACACAGTAGTCTTAGGAATTTGTGAAAGGTTGTGAAGTTCAAAACAAATGATTAGAATCAACTGAAATTTTCAGCATGCTATCATTTTTTCATATTTTTAAAGATGAAAATAAGAAAATTGGACCCAGATAGGTCGTCCAATAATATATGTTATATTGAAATGGGTCAAGCTCAGTGAGCAAAACAAATTGGTTCTGCTTAGTAACCCATGCACTATACTTTTGACAATGATTCTTCATTTTGAAAAATGTTAAAACATTTTCTTCAGCCTGTTTAAGGTGTCTGGTCCATGATAGATCTGCCCGAAGATTTCTAGTAAGAATCGGCATGAATGAGATTTTATCGTCGATCGGTTCTACATCGATAATCGATGTAGAACCGATTTTTAAAATAAAAATTGGGGGTCACTGGACTCGTTTTTGCATGAGAGTCAGTTTAGAAACAGCATTTTTGGAGGTTTTTTGGGGAAAATTAGTACAGGGGTGTATGGGAAATGTGGCAAAAGTGGCATTAATTAGTGTTGATTCAAAAAATCTGCCAGAGCATTTTTGATAATTTTTCACAAAAGTTGCGCACAAGTATGTTCTTTCAAATAATACAATAAAAATTGGGGGTCACCGACTTAGTTTCCAAG
>JXSR01S024125.1:100351-115756 GCA_000969725.1 Ophiothrix spiculata | reverse complement strand
AGGAGGAGGAGGAAGGGGAAGAAGATGAGGGGGAGGAGGGAGAGGATGATGATGATGATGATGAGGAAGATTATTTCCATAACCCAGCCTATCCACAATGGTTAGAAGATGTCATGAACGACACCGAGGAATATATAGAAATGGAAAATACGAAAAATACGTCAGCGAAGGCATGGCTGAGGTAGTCAGGGTTACTGCCCATGTATCTGTATACAATAATACAAACACAAAGGAACCACCACGAGATATGGAACCATGCATAGCTTTCCAGTGGTTAGATCCAGGTTATATTTTGAGGTTGAATTGCTTGGGGTACTTTAATATGGGCGGGACATATCAAGCCTGTATTTGAATGGTAACGTGACTGGCCGGGACAACTGAATGGGGATTGATGACAAAGACTTGATTTTGCTCGCGCTTTCGGCGCTCGCAAAATCGCTGGCTTCCAGCCAAAGGCTCGCTTCGCTCGCTTTTCGCCTTCGGCGCTCGTTGTTTGGTTTCCAACCTATATTGCGCCTTTGGCGCTAGTTGTTAGTGATTTAATAAAAATCGAGTCTTTGACAAAGATAAGGCTGAGGCGGAAGCTAAGAAGAAGGTTCACGAGAGGGCTACCTGGAAAGTTAAGAAGCGCTTTGTCGACTTGTACGTCGATTTTTTTGTGGTGCCAGATACATTTAAACGATGTCGAAGAGCACGATGATATTGGGACCCATCTGAAGAAAGTTGACGATGACCGTAAAACTATCAAGAGGATCATCGCCAAACATATCCGTAAATTTGACGGTTTATCCATCTACGAAGCGGATGAAGAAGAGAATGGCAATGAGGACGAGGAAGGCCGGAAGGACCAGGAGAACCAAGACTGCAATCCAGATCAAGCTTCGGTAATCGGGAATCCTTTTCGCAGGGATCATACTAGATTCCATCCGTATTAGAGACCATCGCTCCTCCGCACTCCGCCCGTCTTTACCGGTTATATCGTTATATATATTAACGTCAACGGTAGCCCATTTCCCTATCTAGCCATACTAAGTTAATCACGTACATCATCAACATGAACTCACACATCATCCTAAACGTTACGCTTGTTCTCATTGTGCTAAAACCTACAGTCGTAAAAATGACTTAAAACGACACAAAGATCAGTTTCACGATAAAGATGATGCATGACGATGAACGCATCGATGCCGAATCCGAAGAAGAAGAAATGGATCGAGAGAGTAACGTGGAGATGGAGTGATGATTCGCTGCAGGTAGATCGTCACAATCATTTCACTTCATTTAGGCGTTTTGCGGCCTTTTCAAGCGCATATCCTATTTTAATTTTAAACAATGCTGTTCTATACTCTCCTCTAAACTATTTGAATCACACATGGAGAGGGCATCAGAATACGATGAATAGTGTGGACCTAAAATAGTTCTGCATGCTCTCTTTTGAATCCTTTCAATGTTTTTTTTGACTGATTTTGCGTGATACTGGGATGCCACACAACATCACCATATTCGAGAATTGGACGGAGACAACTTTTGTAAACAACAGAGAGCTCATCTTGATCAAATCCAAATCTTTTCAGATATCAATCTTACCCTGGGTATGCGATTTCTTGCATGACAGAAAGTAGTGTGTCCGAAAGAATATCGGTCGTATGCTTATTTATGCAGGATTTCTTATAGGAAAAGGGAAGTGACTTGCAATTTATATGCAATGCACATACTGAGTTTTTTACTTTGTTGGGCAGAGCTGTACAATTGAATCGTTTCCCTAGCCCGTAAACAAACATGTAACCATCCTTTATTGGTGCTATCAGACACACGCCCTGTGTATTTGATGGTATCCACATCCACATTATTTGTAATGTGAGATGGAAACAAATAAACTTGAACTAGAACTTGAACATGTGTAAACAATATGCACAGTGCAATGGATGCCACCAGTCAAGCTGTTTTCCCTATGCATGGTAAATGACGTCATATTTGCCTATATAGCCCCAGACCTTCGAAAGGTGTGACTTGTCGTTTATGATGTTCGCTGTGTTATCACATAATGTGATGACTGACATCATGTTCCTTCCGTATGTCTAATTGTACTGAATTTTTCCTCGATTTATTTACTGATTTTAAAAGTCTTACAGGAAAGATGTATTTTTCAAATTTCATGAATGTGATGTATCAGACATCTTATCTTGCAGTTTGTATTAGCCAATTATCTTAATATACAATTAACATTACAATTATATTTTAGGTGCCTTTGTGGATGTATCAGCTTTAATATGTCAAGTAGGACAGGAGATGAACGATGCTAAGGCCTGGAAATGGGTGTTACCATACAGAGACCCATGCCTATGTACCAAGATAATCATGGGAGGTCTAAATACTTGGACTCCAATAAGACCATTCAAACCCGTCTATGTAGACAGCCCCTTGCTTTCTGACGATATTGACAAGATAATAGAACATTATGGCTTAAACTGCACTGGTAAGTAATGATACGGGACAATGTGAGAATAATTTTTTTCTAGACTTTCCTCATTGGTTCGTTTAGTTCACCTTCATACTTCTTGTTTCTGATATTTTTTTAAACAATTGCTTATGTTCGATTTCATTCTACTCGATATATTTTTATCATCACGGTAGAATTAATCATAAATTTCTACGACAATGCTAACATTCGGACACCTATAAGCTTCAACTTGACAAGCTCATAAAGCATTGCTATACATATACAATCACACATACATAGATCACGTGATGATGATACAAATGTACAAGCAAACTATAATGAAAACAAACACTTTAAGTATGAAAAATACGAGATTTCAAGTGTTTCTTAAAGATGTTGACAAAACCAGAAGAACGAAGGGGCGTGAACCAGCACACAGAAAGAGCTTAGAAGTAAGATATGGTGGAGAAAGGTTACTGAGTTCTTTCGGGAATGTTGTGGCATGGACACGTTTATTCGTACAAAATATGATTTTGGCGACCCATATGCAGTTTTGTAAGCGAAAGTTTGTACAGGCCTGTTTTGTTTATACCAAGGAAGAGAGCGTAATACTAAGGATCTGATGACATGATGGCATGTGCTATGTGTCGAAGTCGAGAAAAGGGTGAATTCGGGATATATTGCGGAGTTGAAAAGAAAGAGTTTTGCAAAGACCAGTGATCTGTGGAGACATTGACATTCAACTGTCAAATATTATACCCAGATTGCGAACATTATCAGATGCAGATCCAATCTGTAGATGAAAAGGAGACATTTTGTACTTGTTAAATGATGGTATGGCCCCGGGGGCATGGCGACAAATAATAATGATTTTTGAATGGAAACATACCGGTAATCGGACCGGTAATCAAGGGGATCAAAACCGAGAAACAGTTGAATGCCAATTACGTACATGTGGTATGAAATACGATGTTTCCTAATAATGCGACCTAATGGAATAGTATATATATAAATCTTGAATGAGGTAGGTCAAACAATCGATCCCTGTGGAAGTCTATAGTTCATATCATGAGGTTCAGAATAAATACCATCAATGCATACTTTGCTCGTTCTGCCAGAAAATATGATGCATACCATTTGAACACTGTCCCTGTATAAGGCCGATCTTATTTGCCATTCTATTTACTAAGACTTTGTGCTCCACCATATCAAATGCGGCAGAGAGGTTAATACCAGGAACACACCATGCTGATTGTAAAGGCTGGTCATAATGAAATCTTGAAGGTGGCTTAGCACAAATAGAATTCCTCTATTTTTTTCTTGGTTTTTTGATATATGGTGACAAGGAACTACCAGAAGTATGTTAACTATGCCACTAGTCACAACTTTGGTAATTCGGGAAGACCAAAAACTGCACGGAACACAGCTGAATATCGACAGAGTACGGCGTGCTCTCCAAGCAGCTGATCCCAATATCTCCGCCAGACACAACCCTCTAGCCGACATCCACAGATCATCATTTAATAGAATCACCCGCTTCGATTTGCAGTGGCTTTTAATATGGATGCTGTTATTTTCCACAATGCTATTGTTTGAAAATGTTATTCAGAAACGTGTGTTTCTATCGCTATATTGAAAAGTGGCACAGAGTGGATTTCGCGTACCCACAAACAATTGCGTATATCTCCAGATTGACAAAAGCTGTCGTGATGGGGTAAATTGTACTGGAAAGATAGGTCCTTTATCTTGAATTTGACATCAAATTTGTATAAATTACGACACGGGTTCATGCCTAAAACAAGCAATTTCTGAGTGTTACACTTTTATTGAGACGCCCTGTAATTGCTGTGATGACTGCAACAACAGAACAATTTTTCCCAAACCTATATTGTTAACATGATTCAAAACCAAAATGGTTTACAAAATGCCCACCCCCCAAAACACACTCCCACACATTTTCACTTAAAATTAATTACGAAAGCAGCATTTAAGAATTAAGGATTCGAGAATTCGAAATAATATTATTCCTCTATATCAATTTTGTCGTTAAAATGTTTTAAATTCACAATGTCTCCACCTTTGAATTTGAAACATGTTCACAACATTAATTTTGAGAAAAATGATTCTGCTTCAAATCTCAAAACCATTTTCTACTGATTATTTTGAATATTTATAATTTTGACTTTGTTATTAATAAATAAATAAAAATTATAGTCTAAAATCTCATTATGGGAGCCGTTCTGAATTCAAATAAATAAAATCATACTTTGAGTGAAAGAATTCTGATGGGCAGTAAATGGTTTTTAATGCTGCATAAATGATACTCTAATCCACTTCATGACAACAATAACGATAAAATTAATATTAAGGGGTTTTCTCTAAGAAAGAAATACTCCATTTATTTTCTTGAAAATTTAGTATTTGGTAGATTTATTTGTGCTGATAACGAATCTAAAATAAAAAAAATAGGTCACCTTGCTCGTTTTTGAGATACAGGCATTTCAAAAAGTACATGTTTTCCCAAAAAATCACCCGATTAACCATACAAAGTATAGGGAAAACTCCAAAATGTCGATCATTATGTGCTTGTAAAATAGTAAATCCTCCATTTATTTTTTTAATTTTAACATAGGTTAAAGCACTTTTTGCGCTTTTCAAAATACTGAAATAAAAAAATATGGTCACCGTGTTAGTTTTCAAGAAAAATGACAAAAACTGGTATTTTTTTTGATAAAATTTGATTACTTCGATTGTCATCTGCGTCTGCATAATTTTCCGCGTATATATTACGCAGCGATGCGGCGCGTGATTAACCAAACGCTTTAGTATAGCATGCGTTCAGTGTGCATTGAAATTTACGCACGCAAATCGGATGCAACAATTTTTTTGACTTTTTACTATTTATGTAAAAAATCGTTATCCTGCAGTCGTGAGCAACTGCATCTCAGAGAAAACCCTTTAATAGTAAGGTCGTTCCCTGTTTAATTTACATTGAATATTCAAAGTTTGAAATGTTGCATTAATGTCAGTCTAATCCATTTTGAACAACACATGTATTTGGTCGGTCATCTTGAACATCATTATGGCCCCATTTTAAATTCAAATTAATATATCAACATGGTATGGGAAAATGATTCTGTTGTAACCCTAATAGACTTTTGTCACTTATTATTATTATTAATATTTATTGTTCTCTTGACCCTGCATTTATGATGATTTAATTCATTTGTGGTGATGGTGATATTGATTTTTGACCAAAAATCACATTTTTTGAGAAAATCACGAAAACATACTTTTTGGCCATTTGGGCTTCCAACCAAGCTAGAAATAACATTTAAAAAAAAATGACCTAGGAATGGGAATTTAAATTTTAAACACCCACTCGCATTTTGCGTCTTTTTTACTTTTTGTTGGATTAGGGCCAATTTTTTGATTTTCATGCCAAATAAGGTCAAAAATTCACATGCGAGTGGGTGTTTAAAACTTAAATTCCCATTTCTAGGTCATTTAAAAAAAAAATGTTATTTTTAGCTTGGTCGGAAGTCCAAATGGCCAAAAAATGTGTTTTTCGTGATTTTCTCAAAAAGTGTGATTTTTGGTCAAAATTCAACATCACCATCATGTTCCTTGTGAAAATTCCTTTCTGGAAATGTATACTTTTATAAACTTTAATCACTTTGTTAAAAAGTTATGGTGCAAAATAAATTTGCAAAAATGTAACATTGAGTGAGGTGCTTACACCCCTTAAGGACATGATAGGGGCGTTATATTGAATTTTAAGAATGTTTATAACAATATTTAATAAAGAATATACTGTTACAACCATAAGCCATTTTCCTTCATTCAACTGTTGACTGTTTTAAATGCCTTGCTGTTAATGCCATTCTATAATCTATTTTTGAACAAAAGTTATATTTTTGGACGTCATTACGGGCGCCAAATTAAATTAAACACATATTAACAACTTAGGTTTGGAAGAAGTAATTCGCTTGTGAGCTATTTCCCTCGTTTATTGTTATGGATATAACCCAGTGTTTCGGCGAGCCTTTTGGACCTCATTATTGGCGATATCTGAATTTAAAATGCTGAATTAATATATTTTGAGGATAAATTATCTTTTTGTACTATGACTAGTAAATGTCATTTTGGCAGTCATCTTGAATTTCTCCAAATCCTCAATAGTGCAAATTTTGCATCATTCAGTTTTTGAATCTATTGGTCTCAAAGAGTTAGAATTAGACTAATTGTGTCTTTCATTATTTTTGATCGTTGCTGTGAAACACCGGATCACCTTATTATGAACAATATGAAATTGTTCAGGAATTATTCAGTTCATACAATGCCGCTAATGGACTTTGAACTTAGGTGATGTATCATTGTCATGGGAGCGTAACAGGCTTGATAAGAAATATGATTAAATTGTACTCTGGTAAATAGAAAATATTACATTCAACAGCGAGTGAACCTTCAATTATTTAATAAGCTTTCCATGTTCTATATGTAATGTATATATTACTTTATGCATCTATGATTATCATTATTTTCAGCATATTAGTTAGAGGTGAATCAGGCCGAATTCATTTATATAAGTAGCAATTGAATACGCCAGAATAAGAACATCCCAACTCCAATAGCTCCCTTCTGTTAATTATATTTGTAAAATATAAATCATACAAATTTCTGAAAATGCTTTCACATCACTAAAATGGCATTTCCATGTCAATATCCTAATCATATTGTCACATTTGGCCTTGTAGTTTGACTTGTTTAGACATTGTTAGATAATTGTTATAGTACATAGTTGTTATATTTAAACAGCCATTACAAGAACATCCCAACTCCACGAGCTCTCCTTTGCAACTATATGCTAGGAAAAATTATCTAACAATGTCTAACAAAGTCAACTACAAGGTCAAATGTGACACTATGATTGGAATAAAGACATTCCAAATGCTTTCTAGTGATTTGAAAGTATTTTCAGATATTTATATACATTTATATTTTACATAATTTAACAGAAGGGAGCTATTGGAGTTGGGATGTTCTTATTCTGGCGTGTTCAATTGCTTCTTTATCTGTTAAGGTTCCCGTATCCTTTACTTTACCATTGAATGGGAAAAATTGAAAAGAAACAATCTTACACCTATAAGTCTGCATTTGCAAACAAAAACTACACTGTTAGAACGTTGGGCAAATAATTTACCCAACGTTGGTTCAACTATGAACAACCCAATTGTTGGGTAAATAATATTAACCAACTGTTGGTGAAATTTTACCCAATATTTGGGTAATTAGCAACAACTTTTACCAAACAGTTAGGTAATTAGCCAACATTTTACGCAACGTTGGTAATTATTTACCCAGAAGTAGGGTTGTTCATAGTTGAACCAACGTTGGGTAAATTATTTGCCCAACGTTCTAACAGTGTAGGAACTGGAAGCAAACGAGAGAAAAACAAACGCATTTCAAGACGTAACTATATCATGCATGTTCTCGAAATTTACACTGCATTCCAAACAATTGTAAAAAAAATTGTCATGCCTTCCTTCATAAACTACACTGTTAGAACGTTGGGCAAATAATTTACCCAACGTTGGTTCAACTATGAACAACCCAACTTCTGGGTATATAATTACCAACGTTGCGTACAATGTTACAATTACCTAACTGTTGGGTAAAAGTTTTAGCTAATTACCAAAATATTGAGTAAAATTTCACCAACAGTTGGTTAATATTATTTACCCAACAATTGGGTTGTTCATAGTTTTACTAACGCTAAAAAATTGCCCAACAGTATAACAGTGTACCAACGCAAGGTTGACACTTTGGTAAAATCCCAGACAGATTAGTAATACTTACCTAAAAAGTCACTTATAGTTGATATTCTGTTGGAAAATCCTACATTACTAATAGAAGCTAGTTCTGTTTAGATTTATTTCCCATAATCTGAAAGGGAACATCAATAAGGTAACAAAAACCTCATTAAAGATGATGCACTGCAAGAAAGTTGGGCAAATATACATCCCTACCAACTGTTGGGCAAACTAAAAAAAGCGACGTAGATCAGCAAAATTTTGTATCGTTTTTACCCCCCCCCCCCGTTTCCGCTCAAATACTTTTACCCAACATTAGGGCAAGGATTTGTGCCCATATTTGTGTTTTGCCCAACGTTGGTAGAGATGTATATTTAATTAATGTTGGGCGAAATCACCCGCAAATTGTCCAACTTTCTTGCAGTGTGGGATAAAGCGTGATACTTTCTGTGAATTGGTTCGATTTGACATAAAATGTTCTATTTCAGCTTGTGAAATTTTGTTTCTGATAAAATCTTGAAAACTACCCACGTGCAGCAAAACAATTTCTTGTTTCTAGGGAGTAAATGCTAACCTGACTGTCAGTTTTGCAAAATATATACGTATATTTTTTTGTCTGAGAGAACAAAATCTTAATAAATAGCTAATCCAGACAAGCAAAGAAGTTTTGATCAAGGCAAAAGGTTATATGGACATTTTGGTCACTTGCTCTGACTATATGAGCGGAAAGTCGTACATAAAGATTTCCAAAAAAAAAAAAAAAATCCGGCATCTAAAGTTAAAAGTAAATAAAAAAAAATAAAAAAATCGAATTTTCGGTTTTGTATGTAATTTGAATCAATTGTGTATGTTTGTAATTACATGTGAAGCAGTTGTGAAGTCATGTACACCAATAAATTTCAAAGGATTTGTAATAGTTGTAAAAATTGAACGCTACATTTTTATTTAGGCGGATTGGTTGTATCAGACCTTATTTATCTGAAAAAGCTACCACATTTCATGTCAATGTCGCTAGGGGCGAGGGGCGTCAAGTATAATGTTGCACCGAGGCTTAGCGTGACTACATTTTGTTCAAACACTTCAATGTTTTTTGAAGCCAAAATATACCCCTTTTCCACTATTTTCACACCCTAAATGGGAATTTTACCGATGTCATTTTCACACTCGGGTTTGAAAAAGTACCCTATTTCTTAAAAATGGTTGTTTTTGGTATCTTAAACGGTGTCACGTGATTCACTCTTCAATCCTCAAAAACAACCCTAATTAACCTTTTTCTTGGTGACGCTAGGCATGCAACATTATACTTGTTCTTAAGACATGTGAAGTTAGGAAACTTGATCATTTACCTAAATCCTCATTGAACTTCACTGGCTATCCTTAGAGCTCCGTATTCCGTTAAAACTCGCTGTGTTTGCCTTCCGACATTTTAAAGGCACATAATTTACCGCCATACCTATCTTTCGTCATCATCTGTATTTCATCAACCATCTCGTTATGTCAGATCATCATCTGAAAACTTTTCTCAGAAACTCCACTAGAAAAATAAAAATAGCTTTAGTGAACGCTTCTAGTATTGCGCGCGTGTCCCCCAAATAAAAACCCTTACAGCTTACAATCTTCGCGGGTAATTTTGTTAACTTTATCGTGGAAGAGAATCTCAAATTTGTTCATCTACTTTTCTCTTTCTTCATTTCTTCCTCTTTATCTTTACTTCTTCTTTCTCCATTATCTTTTCTGTTCTTCCTTTTCCTACTTTCTTCTTTCCTTTTTCTTCTTCTTTCTGAATTTTACTTTTTTCCATTCCTCCTTCCTTCATTTGTTATACATATATTTCAGATGAATGCAAATCAGGGCCGTGCCAAAACAATGGGACATGTATCGACCTTTATAAAAGTTATCGATGTGACTGTGCCGAAGGCTACACTGGGATTAACTGCAATTTGGGTAAGTAAACAATGGATCTGCAAAATGATAAAATTTTGGTTTTTGTATTTTTCAATAGGTGAAAATGGTGGCCATTTTGAATCTTCAAGATGGCCACCATATTTGAAAAATGCAAAAATGGCTCCCATCCTAGAATTATTTAGCATAAAATTCTCTACCTTCATGCCAATTTTCATACTTTATACCAAACCGCACAATTTTATCAAAAATATCCTCAGGTATGAGCTACATGTATGCCAAGAAATTGGTACACTGTTATACTGTTGGGCAATTTTTTAGCGTTGGTTAAACTATGAACAACCCAATTGTTGGGTAAATAATATTAACCAACTGTTGATGAAATTTTACCAAATATTTAGGTAATTAACTAAAACTTTTACCCAACAGTTAGGTAATTAGCCAACTTTGTACGCAACGTTGGTAATTATTTACCCAGAAGTTGGGTTGTTCATAGTTGAACCAACGTTGGGTAAATTATTTGCCCAACGTTCTAACAGTGTACCTTAAGAAAATATGAATGATTTTTTTTTCATATAGCAACCATTTTGAATTTGGCCGCCATTTGAAAGTAAAATAATTACATTTTCTCTTGCTATACATTTGAATGTTGATCTAATCATTTAACTTTAGCTTAAAGTATAGTTAAATATTAACCAACATATTTAGCCAAAAGTGTGCCTTTTAATGCAACATTTCAATATGGACGCCATCATATGAAAAAATCAAACATAAATTTTTGATGATAGATTGACGTGTTCTGTAGGAAAATCCTTGTTTGCAAAAAATTACTTGAAATTCCCACTCAATGACACAATAGCATAATACTATACATGTATAAAATTGTAGCGCTTTATTGTTGTTTGTGTGACACGTGTGTCCTAGTGGTATTATTCCCCGACTCTAAAGCCTCTGTCACACATCACCGTATAGAACCAAAAACGTACGAAAAAATTCAACATACTGAACGTGTGTCAAACGAACAGCCACCGTATAGTTAACGAATTGAACGTATACATAAAGACACAACCGTATAACGTACTGAACACATGACGAACAGCAGTGTATAAAACTAAACAATAGTGGATTAAATACTTTAGGCGTACATTTGGCTCTATACGCCGGGACAGTTGTGACATCATAATTTATGTAAATCGCCCAACACGTGCGTTTTGGACCCAAACAAATGCTCGTGTCCACTAATCATACATATTAACACAATAGGCACATGTAAACATACAATTCAGACTGATTTTTCTCGGTTGGAAGACAAAAATAACGGCAGGGGTCCCGTCCTGGCTTGTAATCACAACCTTCAGCATAATAGGCCAGCATGTTTTCCCTTTTTTTCATTTAGACGAAAGTTATGGTAAAAAATCGGAGTCAGACTTTTTGTCCCATAGACTTATACGTGTGGCAAAAATGGCCGCACCGTTTGTTTGGGTCCAAAACGCACGTGTTGGGTGATGTGCATAAATTATGACGTCACAACTGTCCCGGCGTATACGGCGATGTCTGACAGAGTCTTTAATCATCGGACACTGAGCGTTGTGGATTTGTGGGCATTGTAGCGTGTGTCATGATGTAGTGTCCTTGAGCAAGGTACTTACCGTCATGTGCTACTCTCTAACCAGGTGTCAAACAGTGTAGAACGTACTTGCACATGTGTGCGATCATTTAATTATTGTTTGCGACTTATTTCGTATAGTTCAATTAAGGTCAGATTCTATTTATCTGTTTGCGATGCGGTTGCGGTGCGTTTTGCACTGTAAGGGTGCTAGTAGTGGTATTATTTGAAGCACACGATTAATTGGTACCAGAGATTCAAATATGACCGTCCGTTTTCAATGTGGTTCCACATGCGCTCCGTATGCGGTGCGGTTTGAATCGATATAATGGTTTTCAGCGAGAGTGATTCCTTTTATCCGGTCCGTTTGCGGTGCCGCGCTATCCGAAAACGCATGCGTTTACTTGAATCGGTCCCTGGAGCGATTCATCCGTTTTGGTCGTACGGAATTTTGATGATGATGATATGGAAACGCATTTAAAACGGACGGTCAAAATTGAACCTAAGCTTCAACCTGACCAGGTCCTGATACCATTCAATCATCAATGATCATGCGCTTTACATTACACCACTACCAGTACCCATACAGTGGATAACAGAGAAACGTAACAGACTCGCGGGGAAAGAGGCGTGGCAATTACCTCACCGCAAAAATAACAAATTGTTAAGTCACTTCAAAACAGTGATTGGCAATCCGACCTGTAAATTACAGACTGCCTCCATTTTTGTTTCTTCTCAGGAATAATGAGTAATATTTCTGTTATCATTTGGTCAATGTTACAGTAGTTGTTGATACTTATCCCATTTCTTTCAGATATTGACGAATGCCGTTCTTCGCCATGCCGAAATAATGGCACTTGTAATGACGTCATCAATGGCTATAACTGCAGCTGTGTCGACGGCTTTGGAGGAGGTAACTGTGAGGAAAGTAAGCACCGTAGAAATACTTGAATTTAGACGAAACTAAAATTTTCCAAAATTGTGAAATAATATAAAAACTACACGATTTTGTATACTACATCTATTAATCCTTACCAATTTTACATTTTGTAAGGTTTATTAGATAAAAATATATATTTCTTATGCTCTTTGATGATTTTTTTTCATCCCTTTGCTTACAGATATAATTAATGAATGCCTTTCTGACCCATGTCAAAATAATGGCACTTGTAATGACGTCATAAATGGCTATAACTGCAGCTGTGTCGACGGCTTTGTAGGGTTAAACTGTGAAGAAAGTAAGTACCGGAAGTAGAAATACCTGAATTTAGACGAAACTAAAATTTTCCATTTGGTCCATGTATACAATTTCTTTTTCCGCATCTAACTTTCTTTTGATAGTCGGCTAAAAATTGTGAAATAATATAAAAATTACACGATTTTGTATACGGTATCTATTTATCCATACAAATTTTACATTTTGTAAGGTTTATTAGATAAAAATATATTTTTCTTATGCTCTTTGATGACTTTTTACATCCCTTTGCTTACAGATATAATTAATGAATGCTCTTCGGACCCATGCCGAAATAATGGTACTTGTAATGACTTCATCAATTTCTACAACTGCAGTTGTGCTGATAACTTTGAAGGGGTTAACTGCGAGACAAGTAAGAACCGCACCAGTAATTGTCTTAAAATCAGTAAAATTGTAAAACACATTGGTAACCGGGATTGCTACACGCCTATGACCGCCATATCTTGGCCATTATACATAATGGAATACAAATTGGCGCGAATTTCGAATCAAATACTATTGTGTATGCATTAGATCAGTATTGTATCATGGTTAATAATTGTTTCGCGCATGCACGTTAAAATGTTCAGTTATACCGCCAGCATCAAGATTGCATCAAATTAACATCAAATAAAGGAGCTGCAAAATGTCTGAAATGAAGTGTCAGGGGCCTGTTTGAAATCCAATTGTGCATCAATTTGAGGTACATAAAAATATCCTCAAGAGGTAGTGGAAGTCAGATTGCTCTACATATCGTTGACTGAAAGGTGGAATGAAAGAAAACAAGTGGAAGACAGAAAAAAATGCAGGTTTGATAAGGTCAGATAATAGACGGGACTAGGTACATAGAGGCCAAACAATTAGCACAAACATGGCAAAATAGAACAAAATTGAGAACAATAGACAAAAGTGCGCAGAAGTAGTATAGCCAATCATCAGCAGTGATGGGATAGCAAGGTAGATAGCAATGTTTTGTTTAACAAAATGGAAATAGGCCTTTAAAAGAAACGGACATGTTATATTTTGATCTTTGTATGATTTGACATTTGATAAAAAATTTTCAGTAACTGACGACTGTTTTGAGAATCCGTGTATGAATGGAGGCATATGCAGAGATCTTGTGAATGCTTCGTATACGTGTAGCTGCCCACCTGGATTCAATGGGACTCGTTGTCAGATCGGTAAGAACATCATAGCTTAGGACACTGAGCTTATAGGACTCTGTCAATCATCAAAGTTTTAAAGGTCAAACATCGCCTAACGTCTGTTTTGGTTTAAAACACTGTTTCGAGTTATACATCCATTGCACACTACAGGCCTGCATTTCTTAGTTTATATTTCATCACGGTGCTCCTTACAGATTCAAATGGCAACATTTCTGAATTCCAATAAGAACAAGGTATTTTTTCCGCTATACGACACCAGTAATTCAAGTTTGTTGAACATGATTCACATTAATACACCTAAACTTGATGGTGATTATGATTTTATTGTGTTATTTTCAGACATTAATGAATGTATTCCCGACCCATGCCAACATGGTGGTAACTGCACGGATCTCGCTAATATGTACAGCTGTGATTGTCAGGGAACAGGATACACTGGAGTTCGATGCGACCAGGGTAAGTAAGGGAATTGTAAATATAACAAGGGGGGATTAGCGTAGCCAGATTTTTTGGTCAGGGGGGAGGGGAGAAAGACATTTCTTCCCGATTTTGCCCAGATTTCCCCCGGTGTTTGCACATTTCTTCCCTATATTTCCCGGCAAAAATCAATTTTCATTCACCCAAAATAAATTCAAATCTATTTTAAAAATTGACAAGCAAAAAAAAAAAAAAAAAAAGGTTTCTGCGATTTTTGCATAGCTTTTGACACGATTTTCTTTTCCCCCCATGTTCCCTGTCTAGCAGTCTCTCTCATTTTCATTTTCCTTCACGATTTCCCGCAGTCTGCCCCCTTTGCCCTATGCTGGCTACGCCACAGGGGGGGGGGGGATATGGATCATCCCCCACTTATCAAATATTGGGGAATTGGGGATATATCCCCATCCCCTGGATCTACGCCCTGAATTGAATTCAGACAACCAAAATAATAGTCACGAGCAACCGATGTTGCAGGTAAATACCACCACCCTTTGACTAGCTTATGATATTGTAGCCACTACGTGTTACAGCTAGATGACGTCACATGATGTTGAGAAGACCTCATCTTGCGAGTTTAAGTTTTGCTTTTCCTAACCCCATGCTTAGAAAAATTGTGTATGACCCATCCTCACTGAAAACATTATTTCGTCAAACGTGGTGGAAAAGTCGTCAAACAGGGGTTATAAATTAGTCATGCAAGTGAATTTCCCCTTATTCGTTACTTGACGATATTTGCGGGCGCATGACAAACGAAAACAAATGCA
>JXSR01S024125.1:80628-95951 GCA_000969725.1 Ophiothrix spiculata | reverse complement strand
ATTTTGGATCAAAAGTGATCCTTAAAGGATCAAAATAAAATGATCCCGAAAACTACTCGTATATTTGATACCGGCCTTCTAAGAGTGTAGGTTTCTTAGGGTAATCGATCTTCAAAATTCTGCAAAATGCCCGATTTCTTGGAGTTCAGATTTTCTATGGTGAAAATCAGTCTGTCTTATACGTTCATTCAACAGTTAATGTTCCGTATTGTGTATTATCCTTTCCGGACGTCACGTGATCCTTTAGCATTCAATCTCAATTTCAAACTGCTTGGCAGTTTGTGATCAGAGTGTAATTAGAGAGCAAGGAGATGGTTTTTGTAGTTTGCTATTTTCCTTGCAGTTTTCTCAAGGTTTTAAATTCAGTAATCCTTACCGTTGTCCTTTCGAATATGAATATGTATATTCTCATTCATCTGGATAGTAAACAAAAATGGTATACTAATCTAGACAACAAAAATATAATCCTCACGAGAAACGTAATACCATGACCTTTGGCTAGACTATGATGTTGTCGACCTTGTAGCTAGTTATTACAGATAGATGATGTCAGCAACGACTTCAAAAAATTCCGAGTCGTTTGTCAAATATATTGTCATGTTTTCTTAAATATCAATTTATCAATTTATTTATCTTCCATATCATACATACAAAATAATAATAAAAAACACATTAAGAACAGACACGATATGGGGGATGTACTCGAAAGGCCTACGGCCAGAGGTGATTACAACCCTGTACAAGGTTACAGCATAAATAAATAAAAAAAAAATATTACTACTACACAGAATTATCATGATGATCATAAGTTATCATAAACAATGCTCCAATAAAATACTAATAATATTTTCGATAAAAGATGGTACTTTAGTTGATTTCTAAAATGTTTTATGGACTTTGAATCTTTCATTTTTGAGTCAAGTGATTTCCAAATAATAGGGCCTGTAGTTTTAATAGTTTGATCAGAAAAGACTAAACGGTTCTTTGTTAGAGTATAATCATTGTTGAATCTTGTGAAATACTTGTGTAAATCATTATGTTTACTAAAAAACTGTTGACAAGTTACTGGAAGACTGTTATTAAAGTGCTTAAACATAAAAATACCAACTTCAAGTGTATATGTATCATAAACAATAAGGAGGTTCAATTTTTGAAATAACGGAGCAGAATGACTTCTATTATGGCAACTAGTGATTGCTCTGACAGCCCATTTTTGGAGTTTGAATATTTTATCCAAATAACTCTCACAAGTATTTCACCAGACCAAGATACTATAGTTAATATATGGTAAGACTAATGAACAATATAAGGAATACAATACCCGTTCCGGTACAATATAATTTAATTTATTGATGACACCAATATTCCGTGAGATAGTCTTAGAAATTCCGTCAATGTGATTTTTCCATGTAAGGTTCTCATCTATTATGACACCCTCTAATCGAGTATCGTTTAATTCAATCATTATATCTTTTTCGTTGTTCCTGTTCCTTTGCCGAGTTCCCAAAACCATGAAATTTGTTTTTTTAGCATTAACTGATAATTTGTTCGCCTTAAACCAATTTGTTACTTCTTTTAACTCATTATTTATTGCTTCAATTTTGCTTCTGATGTTTTTATGCGAATAGAGAATTGTGGTGTCATCAGCAAATAATATGAATTTGAACATTGAAGATGTGTTAACAATATCATTGACATACAGAATAAACAATAGTGGACCTAGGATTGAACCCTGAGGTACTCCACAATTCAAATTATATAATTCCGATTTTTCTTTATTGTAGTAGACATACTGACGTCTATTGCTCAAGTAACTTGTAAACCATTCTAAAGCTTTCCCCCTAAACCCATAGTATGTTAATTTATGTAGCAAAATATCATGATTAATAGTGTCAAAAGCTTTTGACAAATCTAAAAAAACCAGAAAAAATACCAATTGTTTGTTGATTATTTTTCACTGCATTGCATATTTTATCCACAAAATCTATTATAGCCATATAAGTAGAGTGATTTTTTCTAAATCCGTATTGTATGTCATTTAAAATGTTGTTTTTAGCAATAAAATCAACACATCTGTTAAAGATTAGTCGTTCCATTATCTTAGAAAAGCTAGGCAATACTGATACCGGTCTGTAGTTAGAAAATATTTTTGGATCATCTTTTTTATATATTGGTACAACCTTTGCTATCTTTAGGCTATCTGGAACTATACCGGTAGATATTGACATGTTGAATATAATTGTCAGTGGTTTTGCTATTTCGTTGGCAATCTTTTTCAAGATTAATATTTAAATTACAATTTTTTTTACAACGATTTAATACATTTTGTTTTCAGATATTAACGAATGTCTATCTTACCCATGCCAACATGGGGGTACTTGTAACAACTTTATCAAGTTTTACAACTGCAGTTGTGTCGATGGATTTGAAGGAAATAACTGTGAGACAAGTAAGCACCGGAATCACTAGTAGGCCTATACACGAATCCGCCGTGGTTTAACCACAATCATCACTTCCCGGGACATTTGAATGAGATACGTATTAATGTGCTTTATGAAATGTGTAAAATTTACTGGTCGATCTTGGAACATCATCGGTGACGCCGCGGTAAACATGGTAATGGTTCTGTCGAATTGGTCTGTTAAATCACAGCTTTTGGTTGAATACTGTCGCTTTTATTGCATCGTCGAGCAAAGCAACCGGGCGTATCTATGTGGACAACCGCGGCTAAAGGGTGCATTTGTTGTCTCCTGCATGTAGTTAATTTATTATATCTGATACATCAGATACGATATAATGACCTACATGATGTACGAGCCGACAGCTGCATCCTTTTGCCACAGTGGCCCACATATTTTTTAAGTCCATTGATAATAGAGGTCTCTATCATCTATGCTTAGTCTCATTAGTTTTTCATGTGATTTCAATATTGCAGAAGCCCCCAAAAAGAAAAAAGAAAAGAAAAGAAAAAAAAAACCCACCCACACATACACCCACACCCCCACATTTACGCACCCTACATACAGGGTGTCCAAAAATAACTGCACTTTTTAAAATGTTAATAACTTCTCTAGATATATGTATTGATAGAGGAAACTTGTAGAATTATTTTGCTACCAAAGATTATGCAATCAGTAACCTTCTAAGATAGCAAGAAGATCTAAAAGTTCAAAGTGGTTGAGCCACAGAACCATCCAGTATTGACATTCTTCTGTCACTTCATCATGACGACATGACGCCTCATACAGTTAAACAGTTTAGAATAGCTTTATGAATTAACATTTTCATGAAGAATCATATCGCTCGAGACAAACCAGCCATGGCCCTTTCACTCGCAGGATTTAAGTCCGCCCGATTACTTTTTGGGGTTATCTGAAGGACAGTACATCTCAACACTCTGGACTATTCCTGACCTGAAACAGAACATTGCCAATGAAAACAGGAAGATCAGGAGGAACACATGCACAAACGTCCAGAACTTTGTTGTTAGGGTCAAAGAATGTTGAAATCTGAAAGGCGGCCATCTATAACATATTGTGAATATACTGGGCAGTTTTCTAAGCAGTTTAATCTTGATAAGAAGGAGGTAATTTAAAATGTCCCTGCGAGTGTACCTTTGAATGTTTGTTAAGGGGGTAATGATGTTGTGCACCATTTAAAGATAAGCATAACGTTAGAGTTACGCCTTGACAAATGAAAAACATCTTGAAGAGCATTATGCAATTATAAAGACAAAAACCACAATTAAACATCTTCGTATTAACATTGCAAAAGCTGTATTGTTGCATAAATCATTAAAATATTCATAAATAATTGTCATGTCTTCAAACATTACACCATCCCCTACATTTGAGTTGCACATTTATTTTTCTTCTCATTCTTCTCAGCATGAAAGTGTGTTCTTTACGTTTAAAGTAATTTACGTTAAAATTGATTTCAGAAATGGTTATTGCATCATGTTTGGTACCAAAATAATTCTACAGGTCTCCTCTATCAATACATATGTCTATAGTAACCGTGCGAATCCTGGTTTTAAAGTTATAAGCATTTTAAAATGTTCAGTTAATCTTTGGACACCCTGTATAAACAGGGAAAATTATATTTGTGCGTTTCATTCTCTTTCTGCTTTGTGTTTTTTTGTTCTGACAACGTTTTTGGAACCAAACTTTATGAACGAACTTATAAATGAAATTCTTGGTAGGCTTGGTATACTCAGTGAAACATGTACCCTTGTGTTGCCAAGCAATATTGGTGGTTTCATCACCAAGCCGTTAAGATTACAAAATTTCAATGAAACGGGTTTTTACAGATATTGACGAATGCGCTTCTGAACCATGTCATAATGGCGGCAAATGTATTGACAGGCTTAACAAGTACCGGTGCGATTGTGAAGGAACTGGTTATTACGGGAATCGTTGCAAGAAAGGTGAGCACGAGTATAAACAGTTGTAATGCGACTGGTCTATAACTGCCTACAAACAAATGCAGTTTGTAAGTAACATATCATAACTTTATTTATCTAAATGAGATTTAAATAATAGGCAACCAATATAGAAATAAGACCAAAGATGTATACCACAGAACAACAACTTGTAAGTTGAATGACTTGGGCAGGAACCCCAGGAGGTACTCGGATTCCGGTTGGGTACGGACGCATGGCCGGAGATTTCGACTACCATCCGTTTTGTAACCCTAAGGAAGCGGAAAAAACACTACCCACTTTCTTAGCTTACAATGTAAATTTCACTTAAAAGCAAATTTTTAAAAGTAAAAATTGATCAAAAATTGTCATTTTTGAAAAAGAAATCGACCGATATGTACAGTCTTTTTTAAAGTTTTTGAGGAGCCTTTGGTAAACCTGGGAGGTCAAAAATGCAACCGTTCTTGGCCACGCGTCTGTTTACCACCCTTTTCACTGAGTACCCCCGGGGTTGAACCAAGACACATAAAAAAGTCTATAAGAGTAGGGTACGTGCCAGGCATCGGTGACAATTCAGGTTTAGTAATCGTAGAATAATCACTACTGTACATCATACCCCCTGGCGTGTAAAACCGTTAGAAAATTCACAGAAAAATACAACTTTCGGTATTGGTCACAAACATCAGTAAATTGGTCAAAAAATCTATAAAAAGTGTGGTTCACGCGTGAACCTTAGCGGATTTTTGAACAACATGATAAAGTTTGTTACTACACTATGTTGTATTGTTACACAGTGACAATTTTTATAAAACATTATATTCAATTATGCGGGATGATTAAAAGCTGACCCAACCTGAAAATAATGGTCACTCACAAGCACAACAATAATAGAAACAAATAGCCCCTGCAACAATATTATTAAAATCATCAAAGACACAGTTTACGAAGAAATTGACTCTAATAAAAATGTGATATGGTGGCATTAAGAAGATTAATTTTTTATACATATAAGGGGAACTAAATTCAAATTTTTGACTGAAAAATGTGGTGTAGTATTTTCAAAGGAGCATGGTCCGATTAGTCCGATCCTAGGACCTTGATTTTTTCGTGTTATTATCAACAATACAAACCCACTATCTACATAGCCGACTGATCGCATAGCCCAGTGACCGCCCCTCCCGAAAAAAACTTTTTTCGGGAGGGGCGGTTAGTCTGCTATGCGATCAGTCGGCTATGCATAACTCGGGCTTTCTAGTGAGTTGTATAATGATGTGATACTACATGCTGAACGCTATAGTGGATTAAGATTGTGGATAGTAACATAGAAAAAAGGTCCTAGGATCGGACTAGGTCCGATTGGTTCAACTTTTTTCCAAACTTTTTGAGATTTTGGTACCAACATTTTGCTCATATTTTTCTCTTTACCCCTGTGAAATTTCTCGGCTTAGTTATGTTCCGTTTTGGAGATATATGTGAAAATGTGTCTAATAATGATAACCATAATTGATTTTACACAGTAGCGAATAGGCAGCTCCAAAACACATAATTGACCATAGAATTAAAACGGCCTGACCAATTCAGCTGAAATTTGGAACTTAAACCTCTTTAGTGGTCTTTTCATATGACACTGAAAACGAAATTTTGAAAAATCGGACCAAGCTCCTTTAACTGCTGTTTTTCACATAAAAACGCGCTTGGAAAAGTCACGTTATAGGGAAACACACATGCTGATAATCGTAACCTGAGAAGGTACAAGACATCCTTTCAAATATTAGGATTTTTTAAATAATTTCTATCAGTAACAAGTAACAGTTCGTTCAGTAATCCGAATCTTACTGTGGTTTTCAGTTAATCTGCAGAAATATAGAAAATATATTTATATATGATTGTTTCACCATGTGTAGATGACTTTCCTAGTTATATTTGTGCCAATTTTCAAGTACGTCAGCGTTGTGAAATATCAACGTTCACCCACCAATTAATGGGTTAGTAAAGTACCTATTTGAAGTCAAATTTGATTTGGAAACGCCTAGGTCAATGTCACTTCACTACTCACGTTGGGTGGTCATATGGAATGTTTATCTGTAATAGAGTGATAAGCAGGAGATTAAATGTTTTGGTCACGCTTGACTGTGCCAAGAGAATACTTGGAAGCAAAACGATCCTTCAACACCCTTTAAGTTAGGGCCAAAACATAGTCGGCCTCCAAACAAAATTTTCGCTATCAAACATTTGGTCATGACGTCAAAATGACGAGTGACTCCAAACAAAATAACTTCAACACCGAGTTCAGACCAAATAAAATTTCGCGCTAGATTGCACATGTTATTGAATTGCCATATACATTGGACCAAATGTTTGCTGCCCGTTCATACTTTAAATTCGATGGCAAATATTTGTTTGGAGGCAAATTATGTTTTGACCCTTATGGTTGTGGTGAACGTTGAATGGTCCCTGGCGGTATATAACGTCTTAGAAACTTTTTATACCACCAGGAAAGGAAAAAAATCGACCAAGACCTGCTGCATGTTTTGGAGTCAAGAAAATACCAAAACACCTCAAGCACTCAAAAACGTCATCTCTTTAGTGTGTGCTCGATTGAAAATACTATGACAACTCTGCCCAGCTTAATATAAACCTGATACCGTTTAAATTAACCTTATTTTCAGAAATCGACGAATGTAGATCTTTTCCTTGTGAAAACAGCGGAAACTGTACCGACCTTGTTAACAATTACACATGTGTGTGCCCTGATGGCTTCACAGGAAGGAATTGCGAAATAAGTAGGCAAACTTATTATTTATATCATGGTTGTATATCCCTTGCCTAAAAGCAGCAATATGTATTTTTTCTAAACACATATTTATTTTTATCTCTTCAGTACTGGGACATACAGTCTTCAACTATATTTTCGCCCCTTACTATCTGTTCTGCTGTTTCTATATTTTCTAGTGGATAGTACAGGATGTTCTAGAATTTTATTTAAAAACGTTTGTAACTGTGAGCAAATTTTCCTTGGACCCACCTGAATTCAAACCGGATAATCATCAATCAAAGTGTAATTTCTACATGACCATTTGGAAGAGTTATTTGGACACTAAAAACATGAGAAATTCGGACCCTGATTCTTTATCATACTATGATAACTGTAAAGGTCCACATAGACTCTCCACTATATGTGATGACTCACACCGAAAGAGGGGACTTTGAAGATGATATCAATTTTGATTTTTTCATTTCATCTGTTGCAACATTTTCTAAGCTTTAAATTTACACCTTACTTATTGAAATTGATCAAGTCGAAAACATTTTACTACAGAAAATCTGCTAGAAATTCTTATTATTGTCTTTATTATTTGCTGCCTATTTTCGCCTGTATCTTGAAAAGTTGTCTGTCGCAAAGTCCTCACTTTCGGTGTGAGTCATCACATATACTCTTTCGTGGCAGTATTCAATGGTCATATATAAAAGTGACACTTAGGAAGAGTTATTTAGATACCCAAAAAAGGAGACAACTCTAATTATTACTTTTCCATTCATGAGGAATTTATAGGGACAAAAAATCTCTCCGAGATACTCTTTCTTATAGTATTACAAAAGTGAATCTTCAAAAGACATATTTGAAGATATCCTGACTCTGATTTGTAATACTTTAATACATGAAGATTATAAAGGGTCACTAAGACTCTTTTCCAGGCTTCTTTTTATCGCACAATACGATTGTGAACCACTCCAATCGAAAGAATCTGTGACTCTGATTGGGACTCAATAAACTCTAAGGTCCAAAAAGGATCACATGTGTGAGTATTTTGCTAACTAAGTCATGTCGACTCCTTTTAATAGAAAGATGTGACTCTTTATTATAGCCTGGTGATCAAGAATCACTGATCTTGTTGCTCTGACGCTTATTTATTTCTGTTTGTATCTAGAAAATTTAGATCTATATAAAACACGGATTTTACATTAATGCTGCAAAGTTTTGTGTTTAAGGAATACTGTTGTGATTTCTAAGTTGGGTGAAGTTTTGCAAATACATTTAAGCAATTTTGGCTTTGGTGTCCGTGTAAGTGATGTTGTCTTTATTTGTAAGACCATCTAGATATGAGAACTCTTCAAATTCTTCAATGACACGATGTCCTGACGGATATTAGTCACCTTCGTTGCTTTTACTTTGCATATAAGAGAAATTCACGTGTTTAAAATCTATAATTCATATTGCAATTAACACTAAAATTTATACACAGGAAATTAGTTTTATAAAACGCTTTTTGAATGACGATCAGCTGAGATCTAACTTCTGTTTTGAATTTATAATGTATTATCAAACAAACTTGTTATTAACGTTATCGTCAATTGATCGTCATAAGACGTAACATCAGAACTGTTTATTAATGTTCATATTTTGTTCTCTCAGGAGTACAATATATAACACATGCCAATATCAAGGCAAAACAAACAAACAAACAAACAAACAAACAAACAAACAAATATAGTACTCTTTTTTAAAAGGAAATATAATTTTTTCGCATCGTAATATACTTCTACCAACTATCCATGTTATTTTCCTTTGAATTGTTCAGACATTGATGAATGTAGCCCAAATCCTTGCAAACATGGCGGAAAGTGTGTTGATCGTATCAATAGGTACTACTGTGATTGTACTGATGTTAAAGGTTTTACTGGAACTAATTGTACCGATGGTAAGAATCGTTTTGATTACTTTGAATAATTCGAATAATAAATGAATTTTAATTAATTATCATGTGACCTATGTGCATGGAAAATGTTGTGAAGAGAGTTTTTCAGCGCAGCAGAGAATGTATGCTTTTTAACAAATACTGATCTGCACCTGTCAAGCATTAACAAAAAAGTCTAAAACGAAATATATAGATAGTTGAATTTTTTTTTCGAGAAATATAGTTATGCTTCTTTGTTATTCGTTTATTCAAGATATAACCCAGCATGGATCTTGTAGTTCCGGAACAAGTTTAGAATCGTGTAATCATGAGCAGTGTGTACAAATGGATGCAACCCATTACTATTGCAATTGCAGTGAGAGTGGATTTACAGGAAAAGATTGTAATCAAGGTCAGAAAACTATAAAGTAAAAGAGTCTTAAGGGCAGAGTTAACCCCTCATTTTCTGAAATATTTAATGCTTTGTAACTCAGCAACCGATAAGTAAATCCATATAAAAGTATACATTTCTAGATGTGGATTTTCATGTAGAAGATGATGATTAGGTCAGTTTTGGACCAAAAACCCATGTTCTTGGACCTTCAATTTGTAAACAACTTAACTAAATTTTGAAAAAATAAAAGTTGGACCTCGATTGCTTTTTAGAATCTAGAAACACATGTCTAGGAACGCATTTCTCAATTTTTTTTATTTTTGCCTTACTTGTTGAAATTTTGCCCAAAATAGGTCCAAAATTGGCCCAAAATGATTTTTTTGTCATTTTTGGCAATATTTCAAAAAGTAAGGTAAAAATCAAAAATTTGAGAACTGCGTTCCTAGACATGTGTTTCTAGATTCTAAAAAGCATCCGAGGTCCAACTTTTATTTTTTCAAAATTTAATTAGGTTGTTTACAAATTAATGGTCCAAGAACATGGTTTTTTTAGACCTTGGTCCAAAATCGTACATTTTGGTCCAAAACTGACCTTTTACATGAAAATCCACATCTGGAATTGTATACTTTTATTGATTTACTTACCGGTTGCTGAGTTACAAAGCGTAAAATATTTCAGAAAATGAGGGGTTTTATGTACCCTTTTAAGATATGGATAGGAAAAGACCATATTGGTCTATAAGTCTATAATACAGCAGCTATTGGGGTTTCTTCTAGGCCAGTCCCTGTATTTCTCCTTTTTTTCCTCACGGACAGATGGTATTTAATAGGTCGCCTTTCTCTGAATGGTAGGGGATCAAAGGGGGTCGGGGTCGGAGGGTGCGCTCACCCCCTTCCCTAATTTGAACAGTTGTTAGGCACAAAAGCTTAAAAACACACTCTCAATAACCCGTAAAATTCAGATCCTAGATCCGCGACTGACATATGAACATGTTCTGTTAATAACATATGATTGAATACCTTGCACAATGCAGAGGAGGCTAATTCTTCTACAATTGGTTGGTTGTGAGAGGTGTGGGAGTGGAATGAAGGCATCTAAAAAACACTGACATGATTATCCAATATGTTATTTGTAATATATTCTTATCAAGACGCCTGAACAGCTCAAAGTACCTTCGAAAAAAAACCCACGACATTATGCAAATTAAATACTTTTATTTCAGATATTGACGTATGTTCATATTCTGATCCATGTTTGTATGGTACTTGTTCTAATGATGAAGGAAGCTTTCAATGTTCGTGTTCTCCTGGTTATGACGGAGATCTTTGTGAACACAGTAAGTATTTTGAAACGATATGAAGAATTCTATCCAAATGGTTGCCATAAACATGATAAAATACGAATGGAATCCAAAACTCGGAATTCTTTACCGATTTAGCACCAAAGTGCTTCTTCTATCATGTCTATGAACAAATATCGAGAGTGTTACGACTTTTACTGAGATTGACTTAAAAATTACTAGTTGATAACAATAGATATTTATCAAACTAAGCATATTGTATTGAGAACAGGTAGACCTTACGATTTGACATTTGATTATGAACAAATTTAATACTGCTAGATTCACTACGATAAAATCATAGGAATGTGTAAAAAGTCGAGTTTTCAAAAATGATACTACAAATTCTGTATGGTGAACCTTAATGAGGTTCTATGCATCTAATGCCCCTAACCCCACCGAATGAACACAAAGCTCAGTTGAAATAGATTCATCAGGATTGTTCATAGTTCAATATATATAAAAGTTCTCTTATACAAATCCAAAATAAATTGGTACTCACGAAATATTGCGACTTTTCCCGTCGGGAGAAATCTGCGAAACCTCCTCAATCGAATGTGTCTGAAAAGATGAAAGAAAAGCTGTGAAAGACTTGCAAAAGGAAGATTCAATCAAAATCCTTGGGGCTGATAAATGGCGAGCAACTGTTATAATGGATATCACCGAATATGAGGAGAAGTTGAATGACAACAACACGTATGATAAGTTGGACAAAGATCCTACACCTAGGTTCAAACAGCAGCTTGTGGACATACTTACCAGATTGGAAAAGAGGGCAAAATAACAATTTCTGATAAGAAATTCCTTTTTCCGTATGTAGAAATTATACCGAGGATTTACGGCAGCCCAAAAAGCCACAAGAAAGACAATCCGCTCCGTCCAATAATAGATTACACGGACTCGATCGGATACAACGTATCCCGTTCCTTAGCAGATATTATTAGCCCTCTCGACTAGCCATCATGTTCTGAACTCCAAACAGTTGGCAGAGGATCTAAAAGACATCCACATTGACGACAATGAAATTTTGCTGTCCCATTATGTTGTGTCTCTTTTCACGAACACCCCCGTCGATATGACCCTCAACAAGACAAAACGTTAATAAAAAAAAACCCAACAAAACCTCGGCTGACGGTGGATGATCTTATGGAGCTAACAATTTTTATCCTCACCACCACTTTTTTAACTCTAAGGACATCATCTACCAGCAAAAGAAAGGCGTCGCAATAGGCAGCCCCCTTAGCCCCATAGCCGTCAACTTATACATGGAGTGACTTGAAGAAGAAGCGTTGTCTACAGCCCCTGACCATTGCAGACCTAAGATCTGGAAGCGTAATGTGGATGATGCGTTGGAAATTGCCAAGAAAGGAGAAGCAGAGCATCTCACTGAACATCTGAACCAAGTCGACCCTACTGGACATTACTGGATCGAAATCACACTATTGTCACAGAAGAGAGCGACCAGAAAGTTGAGGAAGAGGAAATTCGCCAAGCACTGGGACAGTGTGGATATCCGGAATGGGCCATTGACAAAGTGAAGGATAACCGTGAAACACCAAAGCAGCCGAAATCCAACAACAGAGACAGTAAATCCAAATCAAAAGGGCTGGTTATCATCCCGTATGTCAATGGAATTTCCGAAAGACTCTCCAGAATTTTCAAAAAGCATGGTTTCTCTACTGCCTTGAGGCCTCACAAAATTTGAGGTCGTTGACCTCACTTCTGGGATAAAATATGAAATTTTTCTCTGTAGTGCTTTAGATACCTGACTTAGTAAAGTACATGTTAAATTTCAAAGTAATAGTATGACTATGGTTTCGGTAAAATATGTGCGCACGAATACCCTATAAATCCAATATGGTCGCCGTTGCAACAGCAACCGGTGATGATGCGACCTTGAAAATGGTTTGCAAACAATTTCATTGTTCAAAGTTATATATTGACCAAAAATGAGCACCATTGCTTATTTATTTAGAAAAAAGAGTCTTGAGTCTGGGGCATCCCCTGAACCACTTTTATAAACAAAATTCAAATGGAAAGTGACAAATTCGACAAATACATAGGGAACAAAACCTCATTTTAGGGTAAAACTGCAACGAGAAATTATTTTAATGTGTCCTATCTATTCGGGTTCTATGGACCATAGGTAATAACACTAGGGTGGACACAAAATCAGTCACCTGCATGGGACCCTGCAGGAGGGGGGTAAAAGTCATTGCAGGGGTAAACTTCAAAATTGGTCAAATTTTGTTTTAAACCATTCTAACATGTTCCTCTCATCATTAGAAAGCAGAAAAAGTATATTTTTATCTCATATCCTCCAATACCCATAGCCCTTGTCTATCTCCATTGTGAGGTCCCAAGGATTTAGCCTAGTTTCTCACTCGTGAGGTCCCAGCAACAAGCTCCGGCTATAAGGAACAAAGCATTGTGTTTTAGGGGTATATTACCGTTGCTAGTAAATAAAACTATAACGTCAAGTAGTATGGTACCTCATACATGAGGAAGAATGTAAGATTTGAGGTCCTCAAAAATGAGATGGGATTATGGCTTGAAACTTTCAAATATTAATATTGTATGAAATAAAAACACAAAATAAGTAGTAGACTATAATATAATGGGGCCTCAAACGTGAGAAAGGATGCAGGGTTTGGGGTCCTCATAAATGAGATTGGATTAAGGCTTGAAAATGAAATAAAAACTTGGAAATAAGTAGTTGAATATTTTAGTATGGGACGTCATACGTGAGAAAGGATGTAGGTTTTAGGGTCCTCATAAATGAGATGTGATTAAGGCTTGAAACTTTGAAATATTAATATTAATTGAATTAAAAACGTCATATAAGTACATGACTTTTATAATATGAGACCTCATACGTGAGAAAGGATGTAGGGTTTGGAGTCCTCATAAGGGAGATGAGATTAAGGCTGGAACTTTCAAATAGTAATATTAAATTAAAATAAAACCGCCAAGTAATTAGTTGACTTATATAATATAGGACCTCATACGTGTGGAAGGATGTAGGGTTTAGGGTCCTTATAAATGAGATGTGATTAAGGCTTGACACTTTGAAATATTAATATTAATTGAAGTAAAAACGTCATATAAGTAGTTGACTGTTTTAATATGGGACCTCATATGTGAGAAAGGATGTAGGGTTAGTGGATCCTCCAAAATGAGATGGGGTTAAGGCTTGAAATTTTCAAATATTAATATTAAATGAAAAAAACACCCGCCAAAAAGTATTTGACTATTATAGTATGGGACGTCATACGTGAGAAAGGGTTTAGGATCCTCATAAATGAGATGGAATCAAGGCTGGAAACATTCAAATATTAATATAAATTGAATTAAAAACGTCATATAAATAGTTAACTATTATAATATGGAACCTCATACGTGAGAAAGGATGTAGTGTTTTGGGTCCTCATAAATGAGATGGGATTAACGCTTGAAACTTTCAAATATTAATATTAAATGAAATAAAAACGTCAATTACGTAAGTGACTATTATAATATGGGACCTCATACGTAGGAATTGGGGGCCTCCAAAATGATATGGGATTAAGGCTTGAAACGTTCAAACATCAATATTAAACGAAAGAATAAAAACGCCAAATAAGTAGTTTACTGTTATAATATGGGACCTCGTACGTGAGAAAGGATGTAGCGTTCTAGGTCCTCATAAATGAGACGGGATTAAGGCTGGAAACATTCAAATATTAATAAAATTAAAGTAAAAACGTCATATAAATAGTTAACTATTATAATTTAGGACCTCATACGTGAGAAAGGTTGTAGGGTTTAGATAACCGTTTGAAGTGAGTCTTTTTACGTGGCTATTCGTTCAATACGTACGTGAGTTCTATTGAAAATTAGCCAACCATTCATAATATCATAAGCTTGCATTTCATTTCTTTAGCTGAAGAATTTACGCTCTCGATCAGATATATCTATGGATCATGACCAGCTATGACCATTATGAGAGAGGGCGACATCATGAAACATTCACAATAGGCAATCGTTGCATCAATCGAAAACTCTTTGCTGGGAGGGCGGCATAATGAAATATACATAGGCAATCTATGGTATTGCGCGTAGGCGTGAACCGTTACGTAAACGTGAGTAAAAAATGCTCACGTTTTTGTACCCCGTCCCGTGTAATGTGGAAATCGCAATCTCTCTACTATGGGACCTCATACGTGAGAAAGGATGTAGAGTTTGGGGGTCCTCCAAAATGAATGAGATTACGGCTTAAAACGTTCAAATATTAATATCAAATGAAAGAATAAAAGCGCCAAATAAGTAGTAGACTAATATAATATGGGACCTCATACGTGAGAAAGGATGTAGTGTTCCGGGTCCTCATAAATGAGATGGGATTAAGGCTGGAAACTTTCAAATATTAATATTAATTGAAGTAAAAACGTCATATAAATAGTTGACAATTATAATATGGGACGTCATACGTTAGAACAGATATAGGGTTTTCGG
>JXSR01S024125.1:65280-79025 GCA_000969725.1 Ophiothrix spiculata | reverse complement strand
CTTTTTTACGTATGAGTTCCTTAACAATAATAGTCGACTCTTTACTTGGCGTTTTTAATTTTAATTTAATATTAATATTTGAAAGTTTCCAGCCTTAAACTCATCTCATTTATGAGGACCCTAAACCATACATCCTTTCTCACATATGAGGTCCTATATTATAATAGTAAACTACTTACTCGGCGGTTTTATTTTAATTTAATATTAATTTTTGAAAGTTCAAGCATAAATCCCATCTCACTTATGAGGACCCAAAAACCCTACATCTGTTCTCACGTATGACGTCCCATATTATAATAGTCAACTATTTATGACGTTTTTACTTCAATTAATATTAATATTTGAATTGAGCCTTAATCCCATCTCATTTATGAGGACCCCAAATCCTACATCCTTTATCACATGTGATTGAGGTCCCATCCCATATTAAAATAGTCACCTACTCTTTGACGTTTTTACTTCATTTAGTATTAATATTTGAAAGTTTCCAGCCTTAATTCCATCTCATTTTTGAGGACCCCAAACCATTCATTCTTTCTCACGTATGAGGTCCTATACTATAATAATCAACTACTTACTTGACGTTTTTATTTCATTCTCAATCCTTATTACCACCTTATTTATGAGGACTCCAAATCCTACATCCTTTCTCCCGTATAAGGTCCCATATTATAATATTTTTATTTAATCTAATATTAATATTTGAAAGTTTCAAGTCTTAATCCAAACTCATTTATGAGGACCCCAAACCCTACATCCTTTCTCACGTTTAAGCTCCCATACTATAATAGTCAACTACTTATTTGACTTTTTTATTTCATTCTCAATCCTTAATCCTATCTCATTTATGAGGACCCCAAATCCTACATCCTTTATCACGTATGAGGTCCCATCCCATATTAATATAGTCAACTACTTTTTGATGTTTTTACTTTATTTAGTATTGATAATTGAAAGTTTCCAGCCTTAATCCCATCTCATTTTTGAGGACCCCAAACCCTTCATCCTTTCTCACGTATGAGGTCCTATACTATAATAATCAACTACTTATTTGACGTTTTCATTTTATTCTCAACCCTTAATCCCACCTCATTTATGAGGACCCAAAATCCTACATCCTTTCTCCCGTATAAGGTCCCATATAATATGGGATGGGACCTCATACGTGATAAAGGATGGGACCTTATATGGGAGAAATTTTAATTTCATCTAATATTAATATTTGAAAGTTTCAAGTCTTAATCCCAACTCATTTATGTGGACCCCAAACCCTACATCCTTTCTCACGTTTAAGGTCCCATACAATAATAGTCAACCACCTATTTGACGTTTTTATTTAACCCTTAATCCCATCTCATTTATGAGGACCCCAAATCCTACATCCTTTATCACGTATGATGTCCCATCCCATATTAATATAGTCAACTACTTTTTGACGTTTTTACTTTATTTAGTATTAATATTTGAAAGTTTCCAGCCTAAATCTCATCTCATTTTTGAGGACCCCAAACCTTACATCTTTTCTCATGTATATGAAGTCCCATACTATAATAGTCTTCTACTTATTTGACGTTTTTATTTCATTCTCAACCCTTACTCCCATCTCATTTATGAGGACCCCAAATCCTACATCCTTTATCACGTATGAGGTCCCAGCCCATAATAAAATAGTCAACTACTTTTTGACGTTTTTACTTCATTTAGTATTAATATTTGAAAGTTTCCAGCCTTAATCCCATCTAATTTTTGAGGACCCCAAACCATACATCCTTTCTCATGTATAAGGTCCCATATTATTATAGTCACTACTTATTTCGCGTTTTTATTCTTTCATTTGATATTAACATTTGAAAATTTCAAGCCTTAATCCCATCTCATTTTTGAGGACCCCAAACCCTACATCCTTCCTCACGTTTGAGGTCCCATACTATAATAGTTAACTACTTATTCGACGTTTTTATTTCATTCTCAACCCTTAATCCCATCTCACTCATGAGGACAACAGTGAGGACCCCAAACCCTGCATCCAATCTCTCTTATGAGGTCCCTAAGTATAATAGTAAACTCACCCGTTGTATTTTACTTTATTCTATATACAATTAAATTCTAACATTTTAAGCCTTTATCGCAACTCAGTAATGAGGTCCTTTACTCCTACATCCCATCTCTCTTATAAGGTCCGTTAACTCACCATCATTCTTCATGAACTTTCTCCCATATCAAAGAAATTGATTAATCCAATGACGTCATGTTGCCAAGGAAAGGAATGATTGACGGGCCTCAGGAGTGAGGGTGTAGGCAGGCCTCACGATGGAGAAAAATGCTGTGGCCCAATGTCCTCATATCTGATGAACGGTTTTTGAGAAAACATGAAAGGTGATTACAGGGGTCACATGTTGGGCCCATGGGAGTTAACAATTTTAAAAGTGTCAAATTTTGTTCAAAATGGTCTCAAATTGTTCGTCTTACAAAACTGTCTACATAAAGTAATATTTTCCAACGTCTTTGATCAATCGTTTCTATGGTATCAAGAAAAAACATTATTTCCAATTTGTGCAAATACATGAAATAGCAAAAACTTTATATCGACCTGTAATCATAGCAACGGTTGATCGTAGACGTTTGAAAATATTACTTTGTACAGACAGTTTTGCAAGACGAACAATTTGAGACCATTCCGAATAAAATCGGACACTTTAAAAAAAAATTCCCATAGACCAATCTTTTGACCCTTAATTTGACCTTTCATGTTTTCGGATATAACTCTTGAAGCATACATCAGAGATGGGTCAAAGTATACATTTTCTGGTTCTTTATGAAGAGAGGAACATGTTAGAATGGTTTTGATCAAGATTTGACCAATTTTCAAATTTGCCCCCTGTAATTACTTTTACCCCCTCCAGTATGATTCCGTGCAACAGAATGATTTTGTGTCCATCCTAGTGATGTTACCTATGGTCCATAGCACCCATCTAGATAGGACACATTAAAATAATTTCTCGTTGTAAGTAAAGATGTTTTGCTCCCTAGGTAAAAGGAACTGTATAACCTTAACCACCATAAACAAATTATAGCTGTAATACTGAAAGCATATCTCACAATCACGGGTTATGTTTTTGTTTCATTTTTATGTAAGAGCTAGACAAATGTGAGCCGTACCCCTGTCAACAAGGAACCTGCCATAATCGCATGGATGACTATTTCTGTGAATGTAAATCTGGCTTTACTGGAACTATTTGTGACCAAAGTAAGTAAAACAAGAATACTGAACGTGTTGGAATATTTTTAACCATAAAAAACGTCCTAATATCGCCGACGACCAGCTTTTGACTGTTTTCTTTCAGATTAAAAATCGGCCATAAAAGTAAAACATTTTATGATCTACTGAATATTTGGAGCAGCAAAACTTGGAGACTTGGTAATGGATATCACCAAATATTAGCATTACATAAAATTCAAATAGCAGTATTTTCATCATCAAAGTTTTATTATTATAAGAAATTACATTGGAATTAATCAAACAACAAAGATATGTTTCACCAAATAGTCGGTGCTTCAAACTTTGGTTATTATTAGGAAAAATAACATTGGAATAAATTCACTACAACGTCTTGTTTCCCAAAATACTATATTTTATACACAAGACTTACAATCCCCAATAAGCGGGATATTATTCGTACAAATTTGTAGTGCTCGTTCATATTGGCTTCATTTGTCCTTATTCAATGATATTGCTTGAGATGGTAAAAAGAACACGAAACTCAGCGTTGTTATAATTATGTCAAATATTGATCAGTTGAAGTTCCACCTTCCCAGGATTTTTATATAATAACATGGGTGTTTTTTTTAAATTCTTAATGTGCTTTAATTCGAGCAATGACAAATATTTGAATTTCTAAAGTTGAATACGGTATATTAACACGTGCCGTCGATCTGCAAGGCGGAAAAAAGAACCAGATCGCTAGGTCCAAGCATTCTCATGTACGAAGAAATTCAAAAAACGTTGACACTTATTTTGTCCTCTTTCCACTGAATTCAATATCATTTTTTCTCTTTTCCGCCTAAGCACATATATATAATAGACCAACATTTAGTTCACCAAAATCCGTTGAGTAGTTTGTCTAATATAAACCAATTTTATAAGGCCTATACCATGTAGTGAGTAAGTTGTTTATGATTGGCTAATACAAAATTTGACAGTGACCCTACTTAATCCGTTTTAAATGTTTGGATAAGTAAAAAATGTCCCACTCCTAAGGGTTGTGTATATATTATTCGACAGTAACCATTTTATTTTGTATTTTGATGCTATTCTTTAGCTTTTACCAATTTTATGCGATCAACAAATGCGTAACATGCGGTTTCACATAATAAACTTCAACTTGAATGCTATGTCCTGTCGGGAATACTATGCTAAGAAATCCATTTTGAAATCCTACTGTTATATTTACAAATGCATTACAGTTTCTTAATTATTGTTTATGCTGTATGGTTATAAATATGTATACTATGTACTAATGAAGAAAGGCTGTGCAGGAAAGCCAAGAAAAACATTTTGATTTGCATATTTCCCAGGAATGAATGAATGTGATTCTGACCCATGCGAAAATGGCGGCACTTGCACGAACATCATTAACAATAGCACTGGTGACGGTTACACATGTGAATGTATTGGCGGTTATTCTGGAACAAAATGTGACACAGGTAAAGAATATGTAATTAAGCTTTGTTGTTAACTTTAAAAAGTTAACACTTGTTTCCGTCTATTCAATTTTGAGTGCTCGTGAATCAGACAAAATGCAACTACATGCATGCCCTTGTTGTGATTCATAAGCCTTAGTACCCGTAGATAGATAATGCGATCCTCGTGCTTTGCCGTGTTGTTTTTCATTTCATTTCATTTTATTTAGGAAAATATCCATGGATAAAAATACAGAAAAGAATACATAAATGTACACTTATTTCCACTGTGGTCCAATTGGACGAGCCTAACATACGGTTAATATAAAAATAGGGGAGGGTGGGGTGAGTTGCCCCCCCCCCCTTTTGTTTGAACGCCCCTGTTTTGGAGAGGTTAAGGTCTAGAAGATTTTCCTATTAACACAAGATAGATATGTACCCAAGCTATGTTTTATGTAAATACTAAGACTCTGTGGCTTATCGTATTTAAATTATTCAAAAAATAAAAAATGTTGTCAATAGGGCCAACTTACCCCATGCATGCATGCGGGGTAAGTTGGCCCACCCAGTGGGGTGAGTTGGCTCCATTTACAAAAAAAGAGTCGTACTCATTTTACCGTGCCACATTTCATACATTATGTTTTTTAAGTGAAGCACGGGAATGTTCTGCATACAAAAATGTCCTTTTGAGAAGAAATGCCATAATAAATTAATACAATATCGATCTTTTAAAAAGAAATGTTGTGACCTACAGTGTTATCTGTATGCAATATATGCAATATAGGCCTACCAGTTTCATTTAAGACTCCTTGCGTCTTTTATACGCATCTATTTACTTGTTTAGAATTAAAATCGTGTTAAAACGTCATAAATGTTATTGTGCTAGAGTCTGAATAGGTTATCATACCATCTTGGGCAAATTCGCCATAGGGTCAACTTACCCCATGTGGTAGGTGGCCAACTCGCCCCGTAGTCCCAGTTTTGACTTAACCTCATGGTATACCAACAAAACAAAGGAGAAAGTGGATTTGATCCCATGACATGTTGGACATGAACCATACCTCGTAATCAATAATAATAACTTGGACCAGCGGAGTAATATCTTGACACTAGTACAAAATTACGTTTGCTAAAAAAGTTTACTTAGGTTACTCAAAAACTCGTTTTACTGATAACTCACACCAGGAAAGTTGGGAGTAGATATCTACTCCCAACTTTCCTGCTCACACAAAGAGATGAGCTGGGTTTTGTAAATTTTATGGTAAATTTGATGCATTATATTTGACTAAAAATCACCAGTAACATAATTCTCCCTAGGTCACGTGAGCAGAAACTCGTGGTGGGCCAATTCACCCCAGGGCCAACTCACCCCACCTTCCCCTACTGCACATACAATTCAATCACAATATTCTGCATGAAAGCCATTCAACACAAATATATAAAATTATGAATTAAAATTGCACATATAGAAATACCCTTGCCCACCCCTATTGTAACAAGTAGCTTCAACAAAGACTATTACCAAGGAGGATGAATATAACTTCTTACTTTACTCTTGGGTAAGAGGCGAATTTCAGGAGGAAAACCAAACAAATATCAAATTTAACAGATACATGCTCTCATGGAACTTGATGGAAGCAAACTCGTATAGCACGAGTACATTAATTTATTTATATCATTAATCTCCGTAAATCTACTATTTTTTCATCTTAGATTATAACGAATGCAGTTCTAGTCCTTGTCAAAACAATGGTATATGCAAAGATCGACTTAATGGCTACGTTTGTGATTGCGAGAGTACAGGCCATATTGGAATCGATTGTAGTGAACGTGAGTTTTTTCGTTAGAGTAAATTCAGAAATAAAACAACTCAATGTCCCTGCTTTTTAAATAGTTGCGGATCGTGGTTTTTTAAAAGCTGTCATAACATTTTAAAGAAGCGATTTATATGTATTTTAGGCCATCTGTTTGGCAAAATAGCCTATTATGTACCATATAAAATAGATGTTATTTTCTAGAAATTCATTATAAGTCATATTCAAGGGTAAAGGGAATCCATCTGCTCAGAAAAATGTGAATCCTAACTATTCATGAAACGATAAATAGTTTCCACTCCCTTTGCAGGGACTCGAACCATGGATTATGGCAGGGGTTAGTCATGCATTACGAAGCGAGGGATCTACCGCTGAGCTATCAAGGCAGCGTTGAGATCTTGAACTGAAATCTAAAACATAAACATTAGAATGCCGTATTTTTCTTTTGTTTACATAAAAACTGCAATTTTTGCCTCATTGGAATGCTCAATTTGTAAGTAAATTATGCGAATGCGTACATCAGACAAAATGGAGATAATGTAGATACTTAAAACAGGCAATTCACAGCTCAAGCAGGGCGAACTCAGGGTCGTAATTCACGTCCGAATTTTCGGGCAAAACAAAGCGGGTTTGTTACATTATCATTCAAAATCAACTCAGCATATTTATAAAACATTGCTTGTAATTCAATAAAAAGTATCAAGCTTACAAACTGTCAAAATTTGAAACCAGTCGAATTGTTCGAACATCATGAAATTATGAGGTTTCGGCGAAAAAGGGTCAACTTTTTCGAAGTAGTCTTTAGGCGTCATTTTGACCTTGATATTAATGAACGTGAAATCACTAGTAAAGTTCCATGTATAAACTAGAGACTCTATTTAAATTGTATTCCAAAAATTGTGATATTCTGATAGGTGTAAGTAGGTAAAAACTTGCAGTAAACATGACATTCAGCCGAGCGAGACGTTTTTAGGGACTGTAGCCTTAAAGACAAACTCCATCTGGCCATATTTTACAATGTAAATACAAAAATATAAAAATGTGCAAAGTCTATTTTCCTTGATTTTAGTTATAATCAATCAATGGCAATATTGTGACATTTCACGCTTACATGAATTGAAACTCCACTTTTGGATGTCATAAAAATTGAAACAACTATCATTTGAAAGCAATGGATATGTTTTATTCGTATATTCTCACAGAAGCATTAAAAGAAAAGGAAGTAAACTTTTACCTTACATCTCGCCAGACAGTGTGTCATTATATTTTCTAAGTAAGGACCCCGTATGACTTTTATAATAACTATTGGATACAATGGTTCGAATGACCCATTTTGTAGTTTAAATATATTTCACATAAGGACGAAGTTAACTTGCGGGGTGCGCGCGAATCCCCGTTAGGTAGACTTGAAGGCCTTTTAACCTGACCAGATAAGTGTTAATATTCTATTGCCAAGATTTCATTTAATCACTAAATTATATTTTGTATTTACATGCTTAATATAAATGTATTTAAATGCTTAATATAATATAATCAAATTAGTCGTTCATGATAAAGTAAGGCTATGCCAACCACTATTGCCAACTATACATATATCCCACACAGCTAACATACGTTTAACAGAGGGAAAGTCTACTTTCGGGCAAGTGGAAGTTTTTCATAATGGAATGTGGTGGAAGATTTGTGGCGACGATTGGACCATTGCAAATGCCAAAGTTGCATGTCGGCAACTCGGTCTACCGCTTACGTATGCCACTAGAACCCACGATGAACTAGAACCATTATCGGAAACGATCTTGCCTTTGAACGTTAAATGTGATGGTACTGAAATGTTTTTGGATCAATGTATAAACGATGGAATGGGACGTCATACGTGTGCGTCATGGTATTATACAGATGATTGGGACAGACTATATTATAAAAAGACTGCTTGTGTCGTATGTGTAGATGGTGAGTATGATTGTTTAGTCTAGAGACAGTGCAGTCAATCATACGATTCTTCAAAAATTAGCTATCAAACCCACGTTGATAAACCATAAATAGTTATCATAGTAATACATCGACCAATTTTAAGTGTGACTGATTTATTTATCAAAGCCAAAGCATCGTGAAATCTTCAAATGTCTCCTTTTACCAGGTAGGGCAATGTCATCTCGGAGACGTCACGTATACAATGTTCCAAAAAGGCCTACCCATGTTTATTTTTCAAATAAATATACTATATTTCGTCACAATTATCGTTATTTGAGAGTTTCAATATAGCGTGAATGTAATTTAAATAACTGCGAGCAGAAAACAGATGATAACGAAGCGTTTTAGTGTCATTCGAAATGTCACGAAGGTGAAATATTTTTTCACGCTATGACGACATTTTGTCAACATTATGTCGACATGGCAAGATAATTTTTTCTTGCTATAGCGATATATAATTTTTCAACATTATGTCGACATGGCCAAATTACCACGCCAAGTCGATTTAGATAGCAGTGGATGTTGACATGACGAGATTATTATGTCATGTCGACTTAGCAAAAAATGATGTTGACATAGCAAGATCAATAATCACGTCAAGTCGACTTAATAAAAAATAGATATTGACATGACCAGATAGATTATCATGTCATGTCGACTAAGTGAAATGTTGATGTTTACATAGCGAGGTCGGTTATCATGTCATTTCAACTAAGCAAAAAGGGGATGCTGACAAAGCAAGATAAATTACCACGCCAAGTCGACTTAGTAAAAGTGGACGTTGACATGGCCCGATAGATTATCACGTCTATATAGACAGACTATGCTCTAAATGGGCCGTTCATTGTCGAAGCATAAAGGTGCTATTCCATTTGTCAAGATAACCAGATAATTTTCGTAACATGATGACATAAAATTACAAGTATGACAACATTTTTACTGAAAAATGTTGGCTTGGCAAGATAAATTTTCTCTTTATGATAACTTCCTTCTTTCTTGTCGATGACTTGGCAATATTTCAGTTATCTCCATGACGACTTAACATTTCAGGAAGTTGACTTGGCAAGATAATAGACTGTCAGGAAATCGACATGGTAAGAAAATTACTCACCATGACGACATCTTATTTTCACAAAGTTGACCTTGTAAGATAACATTTCTCAACGTGACGACATCTTACTTTTACAAAGATTACTTGGCAAGACTACATTTCTACGGAAGCGTTTATTTCCATGACGACATCAAATTTTCAAGAAGATGAGTTGGTAAGGTAACATTTCTCACCATGACGACATCAATTTTTTAAGAAAATTACTTGGTAAGGAAACATGTCTCACCATGGCGACATCTTACTTTACAAAGTTGAATGGACAAGAAGACATTTCCCATCATGACGACGTCGTCATGGTGACAAGTGTTATCTTGACAAGTCAACTTTCTTAAAATATGATGTCGTCATAATAAGAAATCTTATCTTGCCATGTCTTCTTCCTCAATGTACGATTTCGTCATGGGGTATAATAATGCTATATTGTACGGAAGCGTTTAAGTGCCATTTGACTTGTCATGATGATGAGATAATTTTTCACGCTATGGCGACATATTGTCAGCATTATGTTGACATGGCAAGATAATTTACCATTACTTACCATGTTGTTATAGTGAGTTCTATTATCTCGCCAAATCAATTTTCTGAAATGTGAAGTCGACCTTCAATTTTTCAATAAAAATGATGTCATATTTGTAATTTATGTCGTCAGGTTAAGAAAATTTTCTGATTATCTTGACAAATGGAATGGCACCTTTATGCTTCCATAGTTCATGGCATTTTCGTCAGGTAGCATTTTCATTGAGAATTCTCAAGTATGATAATGAGTTTTTGTAATATTCACATAATGTTTTAATTAGTACAGCAACCCACAACTCTTTTTATATATCCTCTGCTATCCTTAGACACCCCTGCCCATCCTCAGCTATCGTTTGCCATCTTCGACCATCCTCAGTTATCCTTAGCCCAATCCTCGACCATCCTCTCAGCTGTAATTAGCCATTCTCGACCGTCCTGATCTATTTTTAGCCATCCACGACCATCCTCAGCTATCCTTATTCACATCCTCATCTATCCTTAGCTATCATTACCCATTCTCATCTATCCTGAGCAATTCTTGACCATCCTGAGATCAATTCTTACTCATGCTAGACTATCTTCAGATATCCTTAGCTATACTCATCTATCCTCAGCTATCCTTAGCAATTCTTGACCATCATGAGAGCTATTCAGCTATATCAGCTATCCTTAGTCATCCCTGGCCTTCCTTGACTTTAGCATCCCTTGTTATGGTTAGCCCTCCTTGACCATCATCAGCCATCCTTAAACATCACCGACCATCCTCGACTATTCTTAGCCACCCTCTACCATCCAAGCTATTCTTAGTCATCTTAAATCATCTTCAGCTATGCGTAGCCATCATTTGCTATCCTGGACTATCCTCTGCTATTCTTAGCCATTCTAACAAACCTCAGCTATCCTAATAAGGCAACATTGACCTAACATTGGGCCAACTAATTTTGCTATCTGAGTCTATGTCTATCCTTAGTTATCCTCTGCTATCCCTATAGCCATTCGTGATAATTCTAAGCTATCTTTAGCCATCCTTGACCATCCATAGCTATTCTTAGCTAGCAATTTTCTACCATCCTCAGCAATCCTCAACCATTCTTGACCATTATCAGATATCCTCAGCAATTCTCGACAATCCTGAGCTGTTTTTAGTCAGCCTTGACCATCCTCAGCTATTTTTAGTCATCTTTGACCATCCTCAGCTATCCTGAGTTATCGGCTGCTATCTTTATAACTATTTCTTACCATTCGTAGCTATCCTTAGCCATCCTGGACCAAGGATCGTGATAATGGTCACAAATGGTCAAGACTTGTTAGGATAGCCGGGGTGTGTCAGAGAATAAGTGAGGATAGTCGAGAATTGCTAAAAATAGCAGAGGATGGTCAGAGGTAGCTAAGGATATCAGAGAAAGTTAACGATAGTCAAAGAAAGCTAAAGATAGCATATAAAGCTGCAAGCTTTTCGGAAAGCTGAGGATGGTCACAAATGGTCAAGGTTGGTTAAGGATAGCTGGGAATAGTCAAGGATAACTATGGGTAGCTGAGGTTGGTAAGAATGGCTCCGAATAGCAGGTATAGCTAACGATAGCATAGGATGTGTAAGGATAGTCGAAGATGACTAAGAATAGTCGAAGATGGTCAGTAATGTATAAGAATGGCTGAAGATAGTCAAGGAGGGCTAAACATAGCTGGTAAAGATGGTAAAGTCAAGGAAGGTCAGAGATTACTAAGATCATAGCTGATTATGGTCAAGGATTTCTAAGGATACAGTTGGGGATGGCTAAGAATAGCTGAGATAGTTTAGGATGGCTTAGAATAGCTTAAGATGGTCAAGAATTGCTATAAAGGTTAGCTGAAGATAGATGAGGATGACCAAGGATTGCTTAGAATAGCTAAGAATGGGAATAAGAATAGCTGAAGATGGTCAAGGATGGCCAAATATAGCTGAGGATGGTCGTGGATGGCTATGAATAGCTCAGGACGGTCAAGAATTGCTGAGGGTAGCTTATAATAGTCGAGAATGGCTAAGGACAGCTGAGGATGGTCGAGGATGGGGCCAAGGATAACTGAGGATAGTCGAAGATGGCAAACGATAGCTGAAGACGGGCAGGGGTTGCTTAGGAAAGCAGAGGATAGCTAAGGATCTGTGGATGACTGTTCTAATAAATACATTATATTAATATTTATTATCATATAATGAATGTTCATTGTATTAATATAATGTATCATAAACAATGAATAAACACTCATTATCATACTTGGGAATTCTGAACGAGAATGCTGCTGACGAAAATGACATATTACGGACCAAGTGATGAAGTGATGGCACTTTAAACGCTCCGTACCATATAGACGTGATTATCTAATCCATCTCGCTATGTCAACATCGACATTTCACTTAGTCAACAAGACATGATAATGTATCTCGTCCTGTCAACATCTACGTTTTATTAAATTGACTGACGTGATAATTTATTTCGCTATAATTTATTTCGCTATGTCAACATCCATTTTTTGCTAAGTCGACATGACATGATAATCTATCTCGTCATGTCAAAATCTACTTTTTATTAAGTCGATTTGACGTGATAATTTATTTCGCTATGTCAACATCCAATTTTGCTAAGTCGACATGACATGGTAATCAATCTTGTCATGTCAACGTCTACTTTTTATTACGTCGACTTGATGTGATAATTTATCTCGCTATGTCAATTATTGAGCATCTTGAATTTGAAGGTGGGGTGACAATGGACAAACAAATTCCAATGCTTTGAGCGCACAATGAACTTCAATATGTTCAAGCTGTATAAGTGTTGTTGATTTAGTTTTACAAACGGTTTTGTACAGATTGCGACATTGCCTTAGGAATGAAGGATGGCCTGATAACGTCCAATCAGTTATCATCTTCACCTTATATTAACGGTTATTCTGTACATGAAGCTCGTCTTAATGGACCAATGGCGTGGATACCTCTCAGATGGCATGTCCCATGGATTCAGGTCTCTCTCATAGATGAAACCGTCATAGCTGGTATAGCCACTCAAGGATCGGGTGATAAAACTAAAGATGAGTGGGTCTTGTATTATTCTGTCAAGTACTTCAATCCTGAGAATATGAATAGATGGACCATAATAAAAACTTCTAAAAACGGACATGTAAGTCGACTATTTGATACAATTTTTGTTTTGCACTAATATTAGCGATATTTTCAGATCTGTATTAGTCTATCGTATAAAACATCAAATGAGCCATTACATTTACCTTATTAAAAAATACCTTAATTCCCCAATTACACACTCTAGTTAAGGCCTTGCTTCTATAGTCATGCATTCACGCTGAGCTGTATAAAAGTTTGTGGAACAAAAGAGTTTGAGAAAATATTCAACCGATCTTTATAAACATGGTAGAGTCTTATCTTAAATGGCTAGCATTGGTAGACAATGTTGTGGTAAACCAAAAATTAAATGTTGTGTAGTTTTTCTTGCTGTGTGCGGTCTGAGCATTTAGTCTGTGGGAAAAAATATAAAGTGCAAAATGGAGTCTGCACAATTGTTCTTGACTGATTCTTAGTCTTTGAGACCCATAGATTCCAGAACTGAATGATGCAAAATCTGCACCATTGAGCATTTTGAGAAATCCAAGATAAAACAAAATGG
>JXSR01S024125.1:42296-65050 GCA_000969725.1 Ophiothrix spiculata | reverse complement strand
GCCTGTAGCACAAAGTTTTCCTTGACCTGTAACCATGCAAAAACTGATCTGATGCACTTTAAACTATTACTTTGTGCAGACAGTTTTGCAAGACGAATAGTTTTTGGCTCTTCTGAACAAAATCGGAGACTTTTGAAATTTTGGACTCCCATAGGGCCAGTTCTGTGACCTCTGATATGACCTTTCACATTTTTGGCTCTAACTCCAGAACCATATTTCAGACATAGGTAAAAGTATACCTTTTCTGCTTCCTTGTGATGAGAAGAACATGTTGGTGTGGTTTTGAACAAAATTTGACCAATTTTGAAATATCACACCTTGTTTTGGTAGCCATTTTGTTTTATCTTGGATTTCTCAAAATGCTCAATGATGCTGATTTTGCATCATTCAGTTCTGGAATCTATGGGTCTCAAAGACTAAGAATCAGTCAAGAACAATTTTGCAGTCAAGCCCAATATCAAGGTTTTTCCCACAGACTAATTATCGTGCTGGAAGAAAAGATCTTTATTTGTTCTTACTGTACTTATGGAAGAACTACGACCACAACGCTAGTCGGGGCAACAACACTCTAAAAAGATTGGGTGTAGCAGATGCCAGCAGATTCAGAAAGACCGACTCTCCCCTTAAAAACTGACCTTTTTAAATTTAGAGTTAAAAAGCGTGTTCCTTAAAATCTGACCTTTTAAAAGTTAGGAGTTAAAAAGCGTGTTAAAATGTTTGTTTTAATAAAATTTGATCTAAACCCTTGTCTAATCCAAGGAGGGGGCAACGGATGATTCCCTGTGCATAAAAACGCAAACGAATATGTAGGGGTTTTGGATAGTTGTAAGTTCATCCTTTGCAGTCATTTTAGCGAAAAAAATCGTAGGTATCACTTTCAGGAGGGTCATGGTGCCTCGTCAAAGTCGTAAGGTAGGGGGTGGTTGCCACCTGAGAAAATTTTAAGTCGCCATTTTGAAAATAACTTAATGGTATTCACCTAAAACTTACAGAACATATTAGAAACACGATTTCCCTTCTTTATAAGCAAAAACCCTGACAAAATTCCGATATTTAGAAGTTTTACAGCAATTTTTCCAACTCGGAAGTACTTGACGTCTATGGCAAGCCAAAAGGGTCATTACGTATTGCCACAACGCGTTGTTTTTGAAAGCAACGCGTTGTTTAATAAAAACAACGCGTTGCTTATTTAACCAATAAGAATTACGTTTTATCAACGCGTAGCTTTAGTAAACAATGCGTTGCTTTTAATAAAACAACGCGTTTAATTTTGAGAAAGCAACGCGTTTGTTTTGAGAAAACAATGCGTTGCTTTCTGTCGTAATACAGTGACCTATCACGTGCTTGCTTTCATTCACTTAGTGAATAGCTGATGCCACGTGCTGCCAATATAATTAACCAGGAAGTCAAGGGCTTGGTCGTGTACATTTAACACATCAACTGAGACATCATGAGTATTTTATATACAAGATTCTAAGCTATTTTTTTATAGTACTACAGACCGTAAGCCTAAGCTAAAGCATAATAAAAAGAGTTTATACAAACTAATCTTGATAATCGTGAAAGGCAAGTAATGATATGGTCATATACAGCGACATTTTGTCGTTATATTAGTCCTGGTCATTTGGTTTCTGAACTAAAATTTATACTCAAATAGAAGATACTTATTTTGAAGAAAGTTTGCTAAGATTAATGGAATAATGATTTATAATTTGAATAACAAATAAAACAGAGACGAAACCTTAACATGACACGATCTGTAGACCTGTTCAAATCTTGAAAAATCCTTTTAAATACTCCTTGGTCATCAAGACCAAAACCCTGAATAAGGTAAATTGGTCAATTGTGGTTGGTAGCATGTTGTATTATCAACCGGATAAACAACGCATTGTAATATCTTTGATTCTATTGGTTGAATAATCAACGCGTTGTTTTACAAAGAAACGCGTTGCAGTTAGAAAACAACGCATTGCCACAACGAGTTATGACCCTTTTGGCTTGCTATAGACGTCATAATTACGTAACGCCTCACTCTTAAAAAGAAAGGGTCAAATTGATCCGATAAAGTATCAAATATGAGCTTACCCTTTTCCGGATCAATTTTGATCAAAATTCTCCTCAAATTTGATCCTTTTCGGATCAAACACGCTTTTTTTTGATCCGAAAAGGATCAAATTTGAGGAGAATTTGGATCAAAATTGATCCGGAAAAGGGTAAGCTCATATTTGATACTTTATCGGATCAATTTGATCCTGTCTTTTTAAGAGTGCTTGGTCGATTTTCATGATTTTGGTATCAATGTATAGAGGAGACCCTACCCTATACTATGGTATAAAACAAAGCAACTTTTAGGGCTCCAATTTCAATTTCATAGGGTAACCATCCCCCTGATGACAAACGTTACACAAATACTTTGGTAAGACAAGGGTTAATTATAATTGAAGACCTTCTGTGTCAGAGGAAAGGCCAAATTGTTGTGAGAAAAATATAAAAGGGTCAAATAACATAAAAGTCTTGCAGCCATCTTGACAGCTGTGTCAGTAACAACATGCAGTTTTACTTTTGTTCATTTTAGCAACATGTGTTAAATAAAAAAAAATTGAAACATGCCGGGAAATAGCAAAAATATTAATCGAAAATCCATTACCTATGTCTTACCCATGTCGCCAGCCATCTTGCGTTCCATACAGTGTACTCCTACCAGTCATGTTGGTCACATACAATATGTACTCTTTATCAATCTGTATTAGGCTCTAATTAAAAATATAAAATTGGGCAACATCGGGTCATTATTTTATTACAGGGCTTTTTGATTGCATGTCACCAATAATGCCAAGAGATACGTTACCGTTTTTCAAATGGCCATATATAGTGTAGAAATAATGAGGTAGATGGATGTTACTATATGTGTTCACATCAGGTTTCACTTTGTCGTTATATAATATATTTAGAAAACAAAAAATAGTAAAAATGTGAAAGCATATTAATGTCCAAAAACCCATATATTACGATTGTGCCGCAACAGATACGTAATGTACATTTTATAACCCCTCGTAAAAATGCAATGCATTATAAACAGGAATACTATATCATATTTAATTAAAGTAATTAAGTGCTTACTCATCGAGTGCAAAAATTAAGTTGGTAAGTATTCAGTTTTGAACATTAACTGACGATTCAGAAAATAGTCAAAACAGATACCGTACGTTATGACAGGTTCGTTAGCATAAAAGGGCGGGAAAACAATGGTTAACAAATATCTAGTGTTATTTAAGATCACCCATGCATGGTTTCTTCTTCAGAGTTCATGATTTTAAGTTATTCATGAGTTATTAGTAGGTGTTGAACTGTTTTATTTGTTTCCATAATTTAATTTCACATTTTATCTCAAAATATGCTAATTTTGGATCAAAATATATCGTTTTTAGCACACATTTTGATATTTCATTATTGGTGGCGCTGTTCATTTCTTTGAAATGAATTATATGCATATTGCATAAATTAAATATTTATTGAGTAAATTTACCATGAATAAAAATTTGTTTTTTGTCTCCTTAACCTTAGTGTCCATATGGCAAATGTCAAAACTAAGATTCATAGATTCTTAAAACCTGGAAACTTGATTTATAGAAATAGCGCCACCCATAATGTGCCTTTAGCTATTATTGGTTATATAATATTTGAGCCCAGTTGAAGATAAGCTTCATTTAGCTTACCTATTTTAGCTTACCTATATACCGAGTACCAAGTTGGATTTCCTTGTCTAAAGCCTAGGGCACGTGTGGTCTAGCGGAAATCGGCAGGACTCATAAACGTGAGGTTGTGAGTTCGAGCCCCGTTGGTGCCAACGTGTTGTGAACATGGGCAAATCACTTTATCACACTTGCCTCGTCGACCCAAGCGTTATATGGGGAGTTACTAGGAATACTGACATTGAGCGCTTGAATAGGCAGCTGGCTGTATTCTAGTGGTAACGGAATAAATGTAAAGCGCCTTGATCAATTATGGAAAAGCGCTATATAAGCAGCGACATTTATTTATTTATTTATTAAACAAGATGATTTAAATACCTATCATCATGATCATGACTATTAAGTGGGGAAGTGGTGATGTTGGTATGAATATTTGGTGTTTTAAAACTTTCTTACGCAAGTTCCAAAGCAATAATGATATTTCCTTTTCTCCAGCTTTTTTCGGGAAACAAAGATAGAGATTCGATTGAAAGAGTAAATTTTCTTTATCCAGTGATCGCTACAAATATAGGAGTTTATCCAACGTCATGCACTTTTTACTTGTGCACTGCGGTTTGAACTGTACGGTTGCAAATAATCGAAATGGCTGGTAAGTATCAACAACTGTGATGAATCTGTTTCAAGGGTTAGAATCAGAAAATATTTGTAGGCTAGGCAGAATGAATTTTCAACGTGATTTGGTGATTTATCACATTTAAAAACTCCGGACTTGATGAGTTTGAACATTATTATGTTTATCAACCTTTTACTCTCAACGCCAATTTTGTATATTTGTGTAATTTGTCAAAAATTACGCTTGCAAAGCAAAGTTGCTTAAAACCATTATAACCAACAAGATCTAGTCCTGTTTAACACTTAAGTGGTCAAGGTCCTCCACATGCGCGTTAGTGGTCAAGGGGGGGGGGGGGTCCATATGGACCCAACACCAAAAAAGCGCTTTTGCGAAGGAATTTTACGTTGAAACTCTGGTCACAGGTAAAGTACTTCAAAAGAACTAAAACAAAGAAAAAAAAATTGAAAATAGGACAAACCGTTTCAAAATGGCGGCCAAAACAACATTTTCTGTGTCGCGTCAACATTTTCCAGCCAAAAGTTTGAAAACTCACTTCCCAATGGAATTTTTCAATAAAATTTTGCAGTATGTAAGTACATCTACATTCCCGAAATAAAATTTGAAAAAAGTTATTCGGTTACTGTTTTATGGGCAAAACAAATTTGAAGAGCGCCCTCGAAAATGCTTATTTACTGTATGCTTATTAGCATGGGAAGGGGCGGGTCGAATTAAATTTTTTTGCCACCAGGTGAGGGTATGGTAAAGTTAGACAAATACATAGAAGCGCGATGAAAAATGACCTCGTGTTAACCAAATGTTGGGTCCATATGGACCCCCTCCTTGACCACTTAAGTGTTAAGAACTGCCCAATACATATTTATTACACATCGCAGACTCAAAAATCAACTAGTAGGGATCACGGCTGTCCATTGAATATCATAGTCTATATACAACTTTGCCTATTCGGACCCCGTGTTTTAACTGTTGACTCTCATTCCAGTATAGGGGTGCCCTCGCTTATTGACGATTTTTTGTAGAAGTATAGGGGTTCGGAGTGAATGTTGAATTACCACAAACGATTTGAATATCACTTGTCATTACTACTCGTATAAATATAGAACTCATCCATTCCCACGACTTTTTCCTTGATTGTAGATTTTTTCCTATATTTGACTGTATAATTAAATTTTCAGGTTATACTTTCATGACGTCATGATTGCGTAACGCTAATGATGATTGAAATGATTTGGGTATACGTGGATAGAACAGAAACATACATATACATATACTGTAGGAAAAAGGGTGGTTATCAACCTGTCTTGGTAAATAGTATTACAGGATGAGCCTTGATAAGATGAGAGTTAAGATTTTGTTTTCTAAACATATATTGTCGTAGACTCGTAGCGTCTGTTCATGAAACTCTGAAGAGATGCAATATGGTCGAGATTTTATCGGCTTCAATTGGTGCACTTTTATCCGTCCAACATCTTATTCAACCCCTTATTAACATTTTTGTAATAAATAATATATGATTACCAAATTTTACAACCATGGCTAGACCATATTGTACTTGTATGTCTGTCCTTCTCAAATGTCTGTCCTTCTCAATTGTATGAATATTCTCTCAGTTTATCTACTCGTAGAACCAAATTCAATCTTGGCCTTGCATCCCAATGGTCACCATTTCATAATATTAGGGAGCTTTCAATTTCACAATGAATGTGAGTCAAAGCTGCCTAATAAAGGATAAGTCTACTCTTTTCAGGTATACATATTTACTGGGTTTACAAAAAACGGGTGTTTCACTTTTTTCATTGATCATGTTGATAATTTAGTATGTAGAAACACCCATACTGTGTAATTCTAAGCCTCTTCAGAATCCAGATGTTAATTGAAGGAAACTTTGAACTAATACGCTAGCTTGTATCATACGATTCTCCTCAACAGACAACAGGAATTATTATTGTTGAATATGATTATTGAAATCCTAACTATATAGGGAGTTGCGAACTTGACCATAGATAATTATGGCTTGATTATAATTAAGGCATGCGTTTACAAATTTAGCTCACGAACTATGGCGATAGCAGAATTTAGTAATTTTTAATAAGTGTATCTTTTTTCTCTCGATTTCAGAATTGGAAACACAACCAGAGTAACAATTATGATAACATAAAATATTGGACACTGATAATACAAAGAGAATAGAAATAAGATAAGAACGAAAAAGATGCTGCAGAATATAACTTAACAATGTACATAGCACTCTATTACCAAGTATAAGAAAACACATACAAAAAAGGGCACACATATATCAATTAATTTTGATAAATAGTTGAATTCCTTGAAAGTCATTTTCTATATTGAGGAGAAAAAATCACATATGTATCAATATTTTAGAACTTCTTAAGATACTAAGTACTAAAAACAAAACAAAAAAGGCTCTATAACAAACCATTGTTTATTGGTTAATAATACATTGTGGGACTGATATTAGGGTAAACTTCGTATGGATTTGATTACCATTTCCAGTTCCACAATGCATCATTTTGAAACAACCAATGGCAATGGATCAACATATAAAGGTGTTTACCCTATCAATGCCCTTCTCTAGATTAGTAATGTTTTGTTATTGTTGTTTTACGTATCGTTGTGGCAATCCTTGATGTTGATGTTGGTATGGTACATGCTATTATATTAGGATCAGCTCTCACTAAATATTGGCGTTAATGAAAATACAAATTTGAAAAGTCAGTGAGGAAAATGTTTTTGTATGATCATAAATAAGCAACCATATAATGTCATATCAACCCTACACATTAAAACGCACTTAGGTCATGTAGGTACGGTATACTACACTCCCTTATCAAAAGTATTGTAACATAGCGTAAATCCTGGTGTTTGCAAGTATAACTTACCCATAGTTATTATTTGATTTCTCATTTATCTGAGCAATGTTACCAATGTGTGTTGTCCAATGTTTTAAAACAGTCCCCTTAGCTTATTTTGGCCCCTAGGTAATTTTTGTTGCTTTCAAAATAGCGACGTTATGAGAGATAATGAATGAAGGCTTCGCGCACATTGTAGCCATGAGAAACGAAGGAACCCCTCTATGTTTAATGGCTGTGCGTTTTGTTTTTTGCTGCAAAATGATTTCTGGAATTAGTAGACGTCAAAGGGACTCCAGTAATGCCAATACCTTGCGTAAAAGCAGTTGATCGTGAAAAACAACACATAGGGAAAATCATCGATCATTTTACAATAACAGGCTTTTGTCATTTAGCCCCTTTGGCCATTTTGTTCGCTCAGTATTGAGAGGATAATAGAAAAACCTGCGAATAATCATTCTTGGGGGGAAATATAAAGATAATAGACTCATAATGTGTAGAGTTACGAACGGGAAACAATTGACCTCGCTTGTACGCAGGCAGCGAAGATTTGGGATGGCGAATTCGTCGATAAACAGGACAGCGGACCTGAATTGACGCCATATTGTTTTCATTAAGGAGTGTGGGTCTAATTAAGTTTTGATAATTAAAGAATAAGTGTTTTGAGTGTTAACTATGAAGGCTACGACCATTGTAACCTCTCTTTGATGACAAAAATTGGTGCATATCTCATGGTTTGAATTTCAGTGGTATGTATTGAATCGAAAAATTTGCGACAACTGACGGAAACATCGATAACATCCAATGTATCGTCATTCTGAGCAAACCAATGTTAAAATGTTTTAGGAACATGTCAACAGATTGTAAATTACCATTTATCGTTCTTGAAACTGACGTCACACCCGGCTGCACACATGTTTTTAATGACATATTCTTCGAAAAAGGCGTTAGCAGTATCAATCTAAACGCACATGCGCATTACGCAAATCCGAAGTAAAACACGTGAGATAACATTAACCTATGAGTCTTGAATAACAAACATTTCAAGAGACGGGAGTTGATTAATTTAACATTTGATCCTCGACAGATATCAGCGCTCAAAGAATTGGTAATGCTGAATGGCATTGTAGAAGCGAACAGCCGCCATCATTAAATGTATGGCTAGCCCCCTAGTTATTGAAATAAGTGTCAATAGATCAAAAAAATTTAAGAAAAGTAACATGGAAGCGATTTCATAAAGATATCATAATAACTTCCATAACAAATTTTTCATACCAACGTTTTGAAAACGCCATTTAAATTTTGTGCCTAAATCACAGTCGACTATGTTGCAATACTTTAGATTAGTGTGTGTACCTTTAAATAACCTAAAATTGACATCCTTTTACTTTTGAACTTTGTTGGAGAGGTGCTTGATCTAACAACAAGCCCACATTAGCAATCGTAACCTCTATATCAGTTTTATATATTTAAAAAGTTCAACCACCTGTCGCAAGCCACTGACCTGATCTGCAAGTTCCACATCGAACTACACCAGCTTACATCTTCAGTGTGGTGTTAATAACAGGAACTTTGTAATAATACCCAAACTCTTCTCCACGTCCTAAATAACTGCCAGACGTCTCTCCAGCAGGGCCGTTTCACATGGAGACATAATAGTATTCTCAGCCACATGTTAACATCATATAAAAAATTGATTGAATTTCACCAGGACGACTTCAAAATCTTTGCAGACCTCCCTGGACATACCGTAACTGGAGGGACAATGCCACCCAATATCATCCCAACAGCTCAAAAACCAGACATAATAGTCATAAATAGCACCAAAAAAGAAATTCATATTATTGAATTAACTTCTCTGCCAGCTGTTGCCACTCCTGTTTCCTGGGTACTGGTTTGTTTATAGCATTGTGTTTGTATATTTCGAATTGTTTGCTTCTAATGCATTTTGTTTGTTTTACCCTGCCTGTCTTCTGTACTCTTTTTAGAGTGCAGATGCGTGCCCTGGGTTATATGTGCTTTTTTCGTTATTCTCATATGTTTTTTGATAATAAAGAATGATTGAACAACAACTTGTACAACCCATATAATTTGGATTTTTGTAGTTCGAAAGATATATGAATTAATTGACTTCATAAATCTGACCTGTTATACTTGCTGTATCACTACAGACTAGTTTTACTCGGGTCAAAAACATTTGATTTACAGGTTTAGGTGCAGGTGTTAATATTAACCGATAAAAAAGGGAGATTTGTACCACTTAAATTAAAAATAAAAATCAGACATAGAATAGTTGTCCGTTGTTGTTGTTGTTGATGATATCGTCATCGTTGTTTCAAGTTATTTAGTTACTGTTGTCGTTGCTGATGTTGCTATCATTTTTTTTCGCAATTTCTGGTCCAGTTTTATATATAGGCACTCTTGTCTGTGCCCTTCTGCTTTTGTAGTTTTAATGGCTTCATTGCTGTTGTTGCTAACATTGTGTTGTATTAAAATATGTCGCTGTTGCCGCACTGTTGATTTTAAAATAATTGTTGCTTTTGATTACTTTACATTATAAAAGTTGCTGAAGCTGTTTTTGTAGTCGAATTGCAGATGTACAATCAAAGACTGACAAAAAGTCCTGAAGTAAAAGCACACTGAAGGTCAAGATTAACATGCACTCAAACGACTAGAGAAGTGTGTGTTACCTTGCAATTCGAATATAAATTCGGCCTCACTTTGTATTAGTCCGGACAAACTGATCATTATGGCAACCCTGGCAATCTCAAGTCTAATTTCATGTCTTTATTTTATATTATGCACTGCTACGATATAATATGATAATATTCAAATCGAAACTTGAACTTTTTCCCAAGGTGAAACTAACTCTTTAAACTTAAAAATAGCTTAAAAGGGATCACTTCAAAATCAACCGGCGGTTGACCGCCAGGAACTGTCAGTTCTGTGCGGTTGATATTGTGATGAACAATGGCAACCTCCCAGAATCGCCGGTTACGGGCGGTCAGCCGCCGGTTGCGTTTTGAAGCGTCGCCTTAGTAAGTTGTGAGGCAAATACCCCGACAACTAATTTAATCTCCACATCCTAAAAAGGCCAAATTTTACAGAGTAGTTTGAATCAGTATTGCCTGATTTGGCATGACATTATATTGCCTTAACGGGCAGTACTTTGGACAGTTTGTCCGGAGTAATTATTATTGTTAACATGATTAATATTGTTGATATTACAGCTACGATGGGCAATGTCTTTATTGTAGAAAGCAGCTATTTATGTTCAATGTGCATTAAAGTGGCTAAAGCGTGTAGTAGACGTTATATCGAGGGTTGAGAACACATAGACTGAAGATTCCAAGTCTTGATGTTTTTCAGATGAATGATCTTATACATAAGTAGATTATTCATCTTCATAACATCATCAGGTCTTGAAACCTTTGGTCTAGGGATTTTTGCTCTCAACCCTCAATATAAAGATGAATTTCTAATCGCAGCGTCAAATAAATACGGTGTAATGAGATTGAGTGTCTCCCATAACCAGGACTAGTCCGGGTTTAATATTATTGAACTACACGGAATAAGTCGCAGTCAATGATTTATTGATTGCACATTTATAAGTATGTTCTACACAATTGAATAGTAGCTAGGACATTCAGTAACACGGACACCGGCACCGAAAAGTTTTCCTGTCCAGTGACTAGGTAGGCCTGGGACTAAAACCCGGGTACCCGGGTACCCGCCCGTCATGAGATTACTCGGGTACAAAATCTGCCGACCAATTACCCGAACTAGTCAATAAATCATAAAATTTTGAACAAAAAATGTGTACGCCAATTTATGATAAAATCATCATCCGATCGAAGTAAACTTGATGAATCATGATACAATCGGTGAAAAATCTAAATTTTGAGGAAAATTGAGACATCATATGGTCGTAGTATACCCATTCTAACATTTTGAATGCTAAAGTATCAATACCCGGTACCGTAAAAAAAATCGGGTACCCGGGTAGCAAGTTACCCGAAAAGTCCCAGGCCTACCAGTGACGACATAATTATGTGTCCCGTCATATCTAAAGGTACCTTGAGGTCGGCATTGTAAATTACGAGATACGGGCCATTGAAGCTTAGCATAGTAAAAAATCATGTCCAAGGTCGAATTTCTTATTTCATTAGGAATGTCACCTTTGAAGTGTACTCTATCATATTAATTAGGTTTCAACATCCAAAACATAAGACAAATGTGTTAAAAACCGAGATAAAAAACATTTTTCCATTAAAGTTTTACTAGTACAGAAACTTTAAACTCGATTTTCTCAAATCTATAGTTTTCTGCATCAGCCCGATTCCTATTACCAATTTGGATGTAACTTTGCAATCGAACATCCAATAAGCAAAAGTAATTTTAAACCTTAATTAATAATCTTTCAGATGAGACCAAGAAATCAATTTTCATTTTGGGACCCTTAAGGTACCTTTCGATATGACGGGTCACATATCACTTGCCCATCGTACTTTGATATCGTGTATCTGTATTGCAAGCGCATGTAAATAGCGATAAAAACAAGTGAAATCTTCATTATTTGTGAACTAAATCTTGAATGAATTTGAATGAGATTGTCATAAAATCATGCATACTATAAAAACAACTAAATAAGGGACATACCATTAGATATTCAGGGAAGATATAGATTTTTCTTCCTTGTTTCAATGACATCCCTTGTTTTGGCGACCATTTTGTTTGCATGTAAATTAACCAATGTTGACAAACTAACATTTTCCTACATTTTTGATATATTGTTTGAGAGTTTCTTAACAATTAATTCCAACCAATAACCTTGCAAGTGTTGCAATTTTTTTCATGTACCCCATCAATTTTCATAGACTGAATTGGAGAATTTGCCATGAGGATGTATCAAAGGTCAAAAAGTGAGCACAATGAATGAATGAATTAAGGAATTAAGTACAACAAATTAAAGATATTAGTATTGCAGAAACTTGACCAGAAAATCCCTAAATCCTCCTTTACGTAAGGCGCGAAGTCCAAAGTAATCCTTATCATATTAAGCGTACGACATTGATAAAAGCAGCATGAAATGTATGTACTATGTTTGTTTAAAAGAGAGTTGACAATTTTGTTCACAAATAAAGAGTATTTCAACAAAAATGTGTGAATTTGTTTCATTTGTCATCAAGTATATACTAATTTGTGTGGCTATTTGGTATAAAAAGAAATCTTTGGTCTTAAAAATGAATCAATTGGTAACCAAAGTATAACATAGAATATATACATTTGGTGCGTTCAGAGTCTGTCAGTAGACATATAGGTCGATGTTCATCGCTCAAAAGCTACCAATACGCAGTTTTTAAACACACTTGTGGTACACTTCAGAGAAAGTAAAGACTGCTACGGCAGAAGTCCGCAGACGACGAAGACGAAGACAACGATGAAGACTACTACGACGACGACATTGACGAAGAAGAAAAAAAAAGAAGAAGAGTCATCTGCGGATAGAAAGGATCATACCTATTCACTGGTAGCAACACATCGACGTTTATAGGGGTTCTTTTCGGGGAAAAAAATGGGCAGGTGTGAAACAAGCCCTACCTGGCTAGATTAGACCTTCCTATTAGCTTGTGGGTGAACGATAATATTTCACACCGCTGTCCTACATACACATTAAACATTAGCTTAACACATATTAAGCAGGCGTGACTTCACACTTAAATCGAGTGTTTCTAGACACCTTTCCCGAAGTTTTTCTGAATTACGTGCTATGTTAATAATAATAATAATAATAATAGCCATTTATGAAGCGCTTAAAACAGAAGTCGGAAAGCGCCTTACAAAGAAAACACAAAAACCAATTATTATATAACTAAAATTACATGTTCACAAAACTACATTAAACATGATATTTACAAAAAATTCTTAAAAATGCATAGGCCTTATTAGATTATAAATACACATCAAAATATAAAACCAATACTGTAAAACACATAGATAATATATATATTCAGTAATAATGTACAACAGAAACATATTTAAAATATTCGAGGAATTAAAGTTAGCAAAGTACAATTCATAATCATAAAAAATTAATGTACAGGATATTTTATGCAAATACAGTTAAAAAGAGAAAAGCCACCGGGTTTTTCGACATGTTTAATACAAACGGGAGTAAAATTGTACAAATTGCAAACCATAAATTGCACATATAAGGTATAGCACGTAACTTATTGGAGCGGCCGCAGGCGAAATACCAGCGGCCTAACTCTTAGGGCGAAGGGTTAACTATGACATAGGTGAAGTATAAACAGGTAACAGGATTTGGAGTGGCCGCAGGCGAAATACCGGCGACCAACCCTTAGGGCGAAGGATACCCTAAGAGTCAACAATGACAAGAGTTAGAATAATACATTATATAAACAATTTAAGTTGAAGATCCGTGGTGTTAATACTGAAGTTGGTGAATTGAAAGTCATTAGCAATCGTAGCATCTGCGAAAAAGGTGGGTTTTAACACATACAGATTGCGTTTGACCACTCATAAAGGACTTAATCCACATATTAGCAGTACCTGTAATGCCATAACGAGTGGCAAGACGATTTGAGTAAAGTTGTTTGCTCGATGGTGTCAAACGCTGCTGAAAAATCCAACAGCACTAACAGCACTCATTTGTGTTTGTCAATGGCATATAGGATATCATTTTGGATTCGTAAAAGAGCGTTTCCGTGCTGTGGTACCGTCTATATGCAGATTGCGTGCGTCCGTGAAGGTGGTTGTTAGTCAGATAAGTTGAAGCTGGGAAATGGCAACTCTCTCAACCAACTTACTCAAGTAGGAAAGGTTAGAAATTGGACGATAATTGGCAAGCTCATCTCGATCAAGACCAGCTTTCTTTAGTAGTGGGACAATGTTTGCGTGTTTTAAAGTTCCAGGCATGACACCAGAGGACAGTGATATATTAACAATCCTTGTAATAATTGGCAAAAGTTCTCCCATACACATCTTAAATACTTTAGACGGTAGAGGATCAAGATCGCAAGATGTTACTGATGAAGATTTCATAACTTTCAAGATATCGTCCTCTGAGACTAACTCGAACTTGGAGAAAGAGCTGGAACATTTTTCGTTTATTTTGACTGAAACTGGCGGATGTTCTTATTTTCAAGGCCAGCTCGCAATTTTTTCACCTTGTTGTCAAAAAACTCGGCGAAGTCATTTGCTAGCTTTTTGGGACTTTCATGCGATGGAAGAATGTTTTCTACCTATGGATTTGAGAGCTTGTCGATGACTCGAAACAAGTTGCGTTGATCAGTGTCTGCAATTTATGATCGGTGGTAGGAAGTCTTAGCCTTATTAAGTAGTTCCCTGTAGTGCTCATATTGATCTAGATAATATTGCTTATGAACCCTGAGATCAGTCTTTAACCATCTGCGTTCGCGACGCCGTTTTTTTTGCTTAGCAGCGCGAAGAGCATCCGAGCATCATGGTGCATGGGGTCTGAGTACAATAGATCGTTTCACCACAGGAGCATGTTGGTTAAGGACGTCCAATAAAGTAGTATTGTACTGCTCAACCAAGCTTTCAGAGTCTGAGGTAGCACTTCAATCGGGCTCGGCTTGTGGTGGTCAGTGACTAGAGTTCGGTTTGAAGTCTCGTTGCATAGTCACTGACAATATTGATCAGTGGTCTATATTGAGTCAGTGATTTAGGCGAGGGTCGCAGAGCGCGAATAAGTCTGAGGCTGAAGACTGTAGTAAACCGAAAGTTCTAATGTCTTTGATAAAATGTTTCAAAGTCAATGTCACGCAGTCTACGAGTTTCTACATGCTTGATACTAGGGCCTGGTTTGAATATGTTGACATAACATTTGATAGCCGCATGGTCGGATGGCATGTCCACATACACTGAAGGTGATGTCACAAGATCATCCTCATCTCTGGAAATAATTAGGTCTAATGTGTGCCCTTTCTTGTGCGTTGGACCAGTAATGTGCTGGCAAAGACCAAAGGATTGAAGCAAATTGTTAAACAACAGCGCTTCACGATCATCCTTATTGTCAACATGGACATTAAAATCCCCGGTCATAAGCAGTTTTCCCGGAAGCACTGCAAGAGATTCCAATAGAGAGGAAAACTCTTCTAGAAACATAGTAGATGTCAGTCTATTTTCATCGTTGCGAGGCGGGCGATATATCACGAAGAGTCGCATAGATGTTGAATGCGATGTTACAGTCAAGTCTAGGTGTTCGAAAGATCTAAACGAACAAGCCTCATTAATATGAAAAGATAGCCCATCACGAATGAGAATACCAACTCCTCCACCTCTAGTAGGACGTGGGAGGTGATGAAGAGTAAAATTCGGTAGAGTACGATGTATGTCAGCAATAGCTCTATTATCTTGAGAATCGCCAGTAAACCATGTCTCGGATAACGCCAGATGATCAATTTTGCTGTCAATGACAAAATCACATAGAGCAGCTGATTTTATACCAGATTGTGGTTTTTGCGTCCAAGGAGCGTGCGTTCCAATGGGCGAATCTGATGCGCGGTGCACTTTGGGACTTCAAGTTCATACGCTTGATATTAACAAGATTTCGGTAATTGGTACCATGACATTTAGTTCTTGTCAAGTTCAGATTGTTTGTTTTATGACCGGTGTTGCCACACTTGGCTTTAGTTTTATTGATTTCAGACCTTGAAAATTGAGAACGATTGGTGATTTGAACGGCAATAGAACGTTGTTTGTTGCGACCGGCGCGACTACCTCTGACAGTTTTCTTCGCAATCTTTAACTCGCATAGTTTGTTCCAAGTTGATCGATCAAGCTTTAAATTGGAGTTTATCACACTTTCCCGAATTGCAAGAAACGGGTCTCTATCAATTGTAATACGACACGTGATTCAACAGGTAGAAATAGATGGCAGCTATATAGTCCTTGAATACAGCTTTCGGACAATCCAATGTCATACAATTTAACAGGAAAAACAGTTTAAAACGGCAGCTATATATTTCAGTAGAACACAGTTTGTATACAGTTTTAACGTAATGCGAAATTCAATAGCAGACTAACAGTACAGTGGTGTGTGTAAAAATATAACAAAGTCCATATCTTGAAGAAATCCAGTCCAAATTCAAACAAATCACATGAATAACATCCATACAATATCCATCACATAGTACAATGTTTAAAATATCAAAAGTTCCATTAAAAACGTAAAGTTAGAGCAAATTATCAGGACAAGATCTGATTGCGTGGCAGCCAAGTCGTGGCGCTGTTGATTGACCATTTTTATTCGAAATATGTTTATCGGGAAGAAGATTTTGTCCAAGCACACCCAGCCGTATGTTGATGTGTCATATCTGTCAACATTTTCATATTCTGATGCGGGAGATTTCCATTCAGGAGATCAGGAGGAATCTGGAGATTCCCGATTAAATCGGGACACTTGACACCTAGGTACACACACTAATCTAAAGTATTGCAATATCGTCGACTGTGGTTTCGGCGCAAAATTTAAATAGCGTTTTTGGTTCAAAAAAACTTTTTAAACTAAAACTAGTTTTAATGATATCTTTATAAAGTTGTTTTCATGTTTCTTTTCTTTAATTATTTTGATGAATTGACACTTATTTCAATAACTAGGGGGCTAGCCATTCAATTTAATGATAGCGACTGCTCACTTCTACAATGGCACTCAGAATAAGCAATTCTTTGAGAGCTGATATCTGTCGAGGATTAGATGTTAAATTGATCAACTCATGTCTCTTGAAATGTTTGTTATTCAAGGATCGTATGTTATTGTTATCTCACGTGTCTTACTTTAGATTTGCGTAATGCGCATGTGCGTTTAGATTGATGCTGCTAACCCCCTTTTCGAAGATCATGTTTAAAAAAAACCTGCGTGCAGTCGAGTGAGACGTCATTTTCAAGAACGATAAGAGGTAATTTACAAACTGTTGACATGTTCCTAAAATACTTTAACATTGGTTTGCTGAGAATGACGATACATTGGATGTTATCGATATTCCTGTCAATTGTCGCACGTTTTTCGAATCAATACATACCAATGAAATTCACACCATGAGTTATAAACCAATATTTGTCATCAAAGAAATGATACATTGGTCGCAGCCGTCATATTTAACACTCAAAATACATATGCTTTAATTATCAAAACTCAATTAGACCCACACTACTGAATGAAAACAATATATGGCGTCAATTCATGACCACTGTCACATTCCTCAGCAAATTCGCCATCCCAACTCTTCGCTGCCCATATACAAGCGTTGTCAATTGTTTCCCTTTCGTTACTCTACACATATGAGTCTAAAATCCTTAAAATATTCCTTCGAGAATAATTATACGCAGGTATCTTCACTTTCTAGGCAGTACTGAGCGACCAAAAAGACCAATGGGTAAAATGGCAAAAGTCTGTTTTTGCAATATGATTAATGATTTTCCATATGTGCAGCCTTTCATGGACGACTGCTTGTACGCGAGTTATATGCTTTACAAGAATCCCCCGAAGTCTAGCAATCAGAAATCATTTGGCAGCAAAATTAAAATCCCACAGCAATATAACAAAAACGGATTCCTTCGGTTCTCAGGGCTACAATACGCTTGAGATCAAAGAAATCAAATATTAACTATGGACTAGTTATACTCGCAAACACCAGGATTTACGCTATGTTGCAATACTTCTGATAAAGGAGTATATGATGTGTGGTTGCAGAGTAATTGAATGTTGAAAAATTACCATTTTGAGGGAAGTGAAGAATTAAAAAAAACCAAATACACAAACAAAAAAAAAAAAAAAAAAAAAAAAAAAACAATTTTCTACAAGTTATGTGCACATCCATCAAGAAGTTTTTAAGCCCCGGCCTGCGTTCTTCAAAACTAATCAAAATAACGATACAAAAATCTTCATAACTTGCAACGGAAGGTCGGATTTAAAAATTCAAAACATTACAAACCATTTAAAAGAATTTGAAAAATAATTTAACAATTGTCTGAAGTGTCTAGTTAGATATGTTACAAAATCGCTTGATTAGATGAGGTTTAGTGACAGTAGCAAAAAGGCTACCTTACTGAAATTTTGTTGTAAAAAGATAAATGTGGGGATTTTCATATATCATATCATATCAAACCTTATTTCCATAAAATTTTACAAGTAACATCAAGAACATATAAACAAAACAGGCAAAATTTATGGAGGAGTGGACTAGAAGGCCAGAAAGGCCTGTATGATAGTCTACCCCTAAAAAAAAGAACTTACACATGAGATGTATAAAAAAGACAATAAACAAGACCCAAAACAAGACATGGTAAGGACTGGCTCAAAAATCGAGAAAACACTGTGAGAGAAAAATAAAATCACTAATAAATGCAGACGTTAGAAATTCATTCATATTTTCCAATAAGGGATTTTTTGAAAGTGATTCGAAAATGTTTGACAGATTTTGAATCTTTTAATGACTGGGGGAGTGAATTCCAAAGGATAGGACCGCAAGATCGAATACCGTGATCGGAGAAAGATTTTTTATTTTTAGTTATGTTAAGGTCATTGACATGTCTTGTTTTATAGTTATGGATATCAGAACGTTTTGAGAAGTAATTTGTAAAAGCCCCAGGTAGATCATTTATAGAATATCTGTACATAAACAACCCTAGTTCTAATGTATACATGTCACAAATTGTAAGCACATTGTGATTGGCAAACAATGGCCCAGTGTGACTTCTGTAGTGACTCTTTGACACAGTTCTTATTGCCCACTTTTGAAGTTTAACCAGTTTATCAATATATAATTTACAGGTGTTTCCCCATATGACAATGCCATAATTAATATAAGGTTGAATTAAGGTGCAGTAAAGTGTGTACAAAATACGGGTAGGAATAGAATATTTCAGTTTGTTCATGACACCAATATTTCGAGATATAGTTTTTGAAATGCAATCAATGTGGTTTTTCCAAGTGAGGCACTCATCAATTAACACGCCCAGGAATTTGGTGCATTTTACTCTTTCAAGAATAGAATTATTCAAAACAACGGTTATGTCATCAAATATCCTGGACGAAGTCATATGAGGTGTACCTAGAATCATGTAATTTGTTTTGCTAGCATTTACTGATAGTTTGTTTGCCTTAAACCAATTACTAACTTCACTCAATTCATTGTTTACTGTATCTATATTATTTTTAAGATCTCTGTGTGAGTAAGTAATAGTGGTGTCATCAGCAAACAATAGAAAATCAAGAATGTTTGAAGCACAAGTAATACCATTTACATACAGTATAAACAATAGTGGGCCCAATATGGATCCCTGTGGCACCCCACAAACATTTTTTTCATGTCTGATTTGCAATTATTATAAAATACATATTGTGTTCTATCCCTAAGATAGCTTCTGAACCAATCAAGCACGATACCACGAAATCCATAATGCTCTAGTTTATGTAATAATATTTTATGATCAATGGTGTCAAATGCTTTTGACAAATCTAAAAATATCCCGATTGTCGATTCATTTTTTTCTACAGCGCAATTAATATTATCTACCAGTTGGGTGATAGCCATATAAGTTGAATGTTTAGGACGAAAGCCAAATTGCTTTTCATTAAGGATTTTGTGGTTTTCAATATAATCAACACACCTTTCAAAAACCAATCGTTCCAGAATTTTTGAAAAACAGGGTAAAAGTGAAACTGGCCGATAATTGGAAAAGACGTCATGTTCGGCTTTTTTATAGATTGGTATAACTTTAGCAATTTTGGTTTTTTCTGGAACAATACCCGTCGATAGCGATAAATTAAAGATATTTGTTAAAGGTTTTGTTATCTCACTGCCAACCTTTTTGATTATAAAGTTACCAATATTATCATGACCAGGGCTTTTGTTTGGTTTAAATTTGTCAATTATCTTCTTGATATCTAATTCAACGATCGGTTTCATATACATACTCGAGGGTAACATTTCACGGAGGTATTCATAATAGTTTTTACCAGTATTTTGTATATCTGACGCAAGTTTGGGTCCCACGTTTACAAAGAAGTCGTTAAAATGATTAGCTATGTTTTGTGGTTCAGATATAACATTACCACCATCATCTTTAAATGTAGACTGCTGTGACGGTTTTTTACCTTTACCAATAATAGAGTTGATTTCTTTCCATGTTTCTTTCATGTTGTTTTCAGACTTTTCGAATTTTTTGAAGTAGTGCGTTCTCTTTGATTTACGTATAAGCATGTTTAATTTATTTGTATACGTCTTGAACTTTTGAAGTTTCACTTTCATGTATTTTGCAACTACTTGTACCTATCTTGACCGTAGAGGTTTTTTTGACCCCATATGACCCAAGATCACCTTCAATTCCACATATTTTTATGTCATATTATAAGTAACTTTACCTTGATATCCTTGTGTTATTATGAAAATATATGCAAGTATGTGGGAATAGCGCCCAATTATGTTTATAAGGGGCTCCGCATCCTCCGGCTCTGCATCCCCCCGCTTTGATTAATTAATACATTAACTAATCCCCCAAAACATACAGTTTTAATAAATTGTTAATTAATCCCAACAAACATACAGATTTCATTTAATCAAATTTTACACTTTTTGCTCATTTTCAGCCTCTGCAGCGGCCATTTTGAACAGCGCCATCATTACTTAATTAAGAAGCAATTACTTAACCATTGTTCTCCTGAGCTATTTATTTGTGACACAAACTCCGAAGTGGAGGGGGAGGGGTTGTTGCTACCCCCCTAATATTTTTGAACTTGGTTTTGCTATTAATAGATAGGTATGATCCTCCCCTATCCAACGATACCAAGATCATCAAAATCGGTCAAGGCGTACTTATGACGTCATAAAGTACTTTCGGATCGGAAAATCAGGCAAAATTGCATTATGGCAAAAGTGGCCACCAGAATCAAAATATTGCTATAAAAGTTCTAAATATCGAATTTTCATCGGTTTTTGTGCTACTAAAGAAGGGAAATGATGATTCTAACATGTTCTGTAAGTTGGAGTCTTATAGAATGCATACACACTCACATAAACTCATGGAAAGAATGTTTATGCCAGGTTCTGTAGCCATTTAAAAGTGAATTTTTTCAATTTTTCGGTCACAAATGTTACTTTGGAAACTCCCATATAAATTGATTAGCCATATATAATGATTAGAAGCAGGGTTTTTTAATAGAGAAAAGAGAGAGGTTAATGAATGATTGTCTCTATAATTATTCATAATGAATACAGGTTTTATTATTCGCTATTTTCACACATATTATAAGATCAGGGCATGCATGCTCTATATACAATATGTTATGACTTTATACTATATAGTTTTATGATTTGATATTAAGCAACATCATCGTTAATCTTTTAATAATAATAATAATAATATTTATTTCAACTGCCATAAAATATACAAACAATGCAAAGAAACATTAAAATATATATTACGACAATCAAGGAAAGAAAAAATGGACTTGGAAAGTCCGAACATGGAATATGTTTTTCTTTCCCTACAAAATAATATAATAGTAAAATAAAATTAATACAAATTATTTACGAAATATACATAACTCAAATACTGAGACATACACATGAAACACATCATATAGGCCTATTATAGGCAGTAGACCATCAACCCAAAAAATAATCTTTACACAGTGTCCTAAATGAGTTCAGGGCAACTGATGAACGGACTGATGTGGGAAGTTGATTCCAAAGTCTTGGAAATGAAACAAAAACCGAGTTGAAAAAAGCATTTGTCCTAGCAGTAGTGTGAAGATACCTAGACTCATTTACTTTAGAGCGGTTGAAAAACTGGAGAAAAGTATACGGACCAATTCCAATGATAAATTTAAAACAGAACAGATCATTTGTCTTAATCAAACCAAATTCCACAAGTCTTTGCTCATATGAAAGGTCAGATGGGCATTTTTTTCTATACATCAAAACCTTTCAAATTTTCCTTTTGTCTTCACAGCTCTCATCATCAATCCCCTGAAATTAAGAAAGAAAAAAAAAGAAAAGAAAAGAAATAATAATATATAATAATACTGCATCATGATGTCATTCCATAGCAAATATAAATGTTACATGATATTTCCCTTAAATTGGAATGAGAATTGTTTTTCTTCAAGATGAAAAAATAATCTTAATCATAATTTAACATTTTGAACATACATACATACATACATACTGGCATTTGTAAAGCGCCTTTTAACCAAAAGGATACAAAGCGCTAAGAAAGAGAAAGAGAAGGAAAAAGGAAGGAAGAGGACACAACCAAGTAATTTGGGAAAAGGTGACTTTTGATCGACTTCTTGAAGGAGACAAAATTAGTGGAGCCTCTGGCCACAGCAGGGAACTTATTCCATAGGCGTGGTGCTGAGGTAGAAAATGCCAGCCAGAGTACGGGTCCTTGGAGAGCTCAGGCGGATGGATGTAGATATAGTGTGGGTCACTATGTATTCCCGTAGGATTTTCGTGCCAAAATTGATTTTTTTGCAGTTTTGATTTCCTTAGGACCCAAATTGTCAGAAAC
>JXSR01S024121.1:14101-25106 GCA_000969725.1 Ophiothrix spiculata | reverse complement strand
TCTTTTGCAGGCAACCTTTTCATTTTAAGGACCCCATTGGAAATAAGTTGACATATTTAGTCAACTTTATGGGCCATCCTGGCATATCGATTTGGCTGTCTAATTTTGAGTGTCATTTGCTACTTATGTGTTTATTTTTGTATACAGTGTATAGCTATCGATTTATGATATTGTGTCTATTTCTGTGATTGTGTTTATCGATTTGCCAAATAAAAAACAAACAAACAAACCTTCAGCTACTATTGATATGATGGGTCACATATGTTATATGAATGCGCTGCAAAAAGTGACAAACTTCATTTTGCACTGCTTGTACTGATATTTGAAGGCATTTATTGTAAGTTAACCCTTCACTCAATGACAGCCTTTGTCGGACCAATATATTTTGACTTGTAGATGCAGAGCAATGTTCTTGCTAAGGCAGTGATGTAGAGTGATGTTTACCAAGGTGTCTTGTTTATACAGATATTCTGGTCTTTGGTCAAATATCAAAAAAAATACAAATACAAATAAAAACCATGTGAGGCCACTTTTACAGCTCAATTTTGATGCACAGTTGCATAATGCTTCCCCTGAGCAGGGCATGAGATTAGCAAAACCCCAATTAAAGTGTATAAGGATAAGAACATTTTAGACAGCAAAATTTAAAATAAATATTTTCTTCAATTGAATGTTCATACGTGTTGGTAGATAACATAATGATAAGTTAAAACAAGTTTACAGCATAAGTTGACATACCTCGACAATTCAACAAAAGGTATGCCAACTTATGCTGTAAGCATGCTTAAACCTATCAGTATAAATATTTTCTTTATATAAAAATCACATCAGCTAGCTAGGTCTTGATAAAAAAGACCTGGCTGTTGTGATTTGAACCAAAGAAAGAAAGAAAGAATTCTTTAGGCTGATAGCCAAGGATAACCCAAGAAAGCCTTAAATGAAGCTTATTTCCATTGGGGTCCTAGATCTAACTTTAATATTCAGTTTTAGTGCAGGAGGAAAACCGGAGGACCCGGAGAAAGCAGGCATGGACTGAAAACCAAATGCACATAAAGTGCCGGGCACCGGTCTCGAACCCGGGACCTCATTAGTGCAAAGCGAGGGAAATACCGCTACACTTACTGGCTTCCCCAAAGTCTCTCACTTTTCAAGCAAGGTTTCTTTTAACCTTCTGAGTCCAAGTGATGAGGGGAGTGTGGCCGAGCGTTTAGAACACAGGACTCATAAAACAAAGGTTCAGGGTTCAAACTCCGGTCGGACCACGTCTCCCTTGTTTCTTTGGGCAAGAGATTTTACTCTACTTGCTCTGTAATTCTGAAGTCACGTTAAGACGTTGGTCTACCTTCACGTTTGACTCTAAAAAAATTTGGGGTGTTGCTATGTATCAGATACAGATCCAGATAGAACCAGATCAAGTTATACTAGTCAAAAGAATTCAGCAGACACAAATCACTGAAGCTATGATGGTGACATGGCTTATATGCCATCACTAAAATCTTGTTCCTCAACTACCTGTAACATACTATTGGATGCCGCATTAAATGGATGAGACCGCCAGCCAAGAACACGAATGGAAATCAGTAGCATAAGTAAAAATGCTCCAATTTATGTTTAATTTTGAAAAATAGCTGTTTAATACTTACAACCGGTGATATTTCTGATATGTAAATACACTCTCCTACCGCTGAGACAGATACAGCAAATCCAACTAGAAGTCGACCTATCACCTAAAACAAAACAAAGGTTAAATGTAAATCACATGCAATGTGATAAATTATGATAATTCTATTATTCTATATTTGAAACAGCCTTTCAAACTTGTCTGCAAGTTTTTATTTGCTGGGAGGGGGTGAAAAAAAATTTGGTATGTGGCGCACAAGATTTTCAACATAGGGTCTTACAGAACTGATAGTTGGTCAAAATAGGGTCTAATGTCTAGATTTAAGATTTGAATTTTTCCTGTGAACTTAAAATTGTCAACAAATAGCTCGAAAACAGATTTTGGACCAAATAGGGATCTTTAGACCTAAAATATTCTTAAAATAGGTATCTTGGGGAGCTAAAAAAGTAGGCTTCAAAAGGGGATCTTGAACATAGCATATACCTGAACCTTCCAAAAATATAAATGACCCCCCAAAGCACCTATCGGATGCTTTTAACCTCTTGTCTTATATTCAGTTGTAGCATGGGTGACAACTTTAGACATTTTGTATTACAATGGTTAACCATTGGCAAACAGTATACAGGCACATTTGGGCTCTCCACACTGACAAATTAATATGTAATTCACACATCTAGATGCATGCAGATTAAACTTGACTTCAGCAATGTGATCACACGAGCGTAAGTGACTGTGCGTGTACATGTATACGCATAGTTGCATTATATCCACGCACATGCACACGCCAGTGTGCGCACACCCCATTGTGTCAATAAGCGCAACTGTAGTAAAATCACATTGCCGCACGACCATGTAGTCCGATCCTAGGACCTTGTTTTTTTCCATGTTACTATCCACAATATTAATCCACTATCACATACCACTTACAAGAAAGCCCAAGTTCTACATAGCAGACTGATCGCATAGCAGACTGATTGCCCCTCCTGAAAAAACAACCTTATTTCGGGGTAGGTAGTGAAGTGGCTTTCTAGATCACTAGACTTGGTAGTTATATCCATCATTTTGGTTTGTGTCACCCAGAAAAACAAGGGTTCTATTAATCGAACTACGACCGTGTGAAACCACACAGTCTGCACTTAAGAAATCTACATTCATCTAGACGCATCTAGATTTGGCACTTCCATGTGGAGATCCCATTCTATGTGGGCATATCATTGGTATATATTTTGATACTCACAAGTATAGCATATGATTGTGCTGTAGCAAGAACAACAGCACCCAAAACAAAAACTAATGAGTTGCCAATTATAGTTAGTCTCCGTCCAATCCAATCAACAAGAAAACCTGCAAAGAGAACAAATAGTATTGAAAATTATGTATCCAGTTAAACAAAACTGAAATAATTCTTGTCAACCAGACATACCACAACGTTGCTACCGCAACCTGCGATTTTCAACTGGGTTGTGAAGAAACTGGATCTTGATCACTTCCGGTGCTGTTATTGGAAGAAGATGACGTCATACGGCGAGGAATGTCCCTCACGATCCTGTCCCAGCCGTGTGATAAGTTGACCCTGACTCCGCCATGACGGTTTAATGATGGTTCCTCCGCTCTCACCCAGATGGCTTCTTTCACACCCCGTTCAAACCAGCGTGTGTCTCTGTCAAGTATCTTTATGTCCTGGATGTTAAAGGCGTGTTCCTCGCCGTATGACGTCATCTTCTTCCAATAACAGCACCGGAAGTGATCAAGATCCAGTTTCTTCACAACCCAGTTGAAGATTGCAGGTTGCAGTCGCAACGTTGGTTTGCGCTCAAAGGTATGTCTGGTTGACAGGAATTATTTCAGTTTTGTTTATCTTACCAATCCCAGATGAATGAGAGTCTACATAGTTTTATGTATCCAGTTGAGAATAAGTATTATAGGCCTAATTATTTTTGTTTGTTTCTTTGTTTGTTTGTTTCCTTGTTGATTTTATGATTGGTGTAACTCAACCAACCCTAATTTTCTGGACAAAAAAAAAATTAGAGTTGGAAAAATCAAAAAGATTAATTGCTGAATTAGGTGCTTTTTGAAGAATAATTAAAAAAGCATGAAATTGGGTGGCATTTTGCTGAAAATTAAGAAAAAAGGCTCACCTACCTATATAATCCTGATTTTCTTACTGTTATTATGCCAATCAAATAATTCTTTAAGTTAATCGGCTCCATAACTATATAAAGATATCCATAATTTACCTTATGGATATCTTCTACAGGGAGAATTTGATTCAGACAAGGGGTGCTGCTGATGCCTATTTGTACTACTTGTCCTTACCAAAAAAATATTCAGGTCCATTTTTCTCACTTCTCCCAACATTATGGAAGAATCAAGAGACTTCTGTTTAGGGATATTTTTGTTGAAAATGGGATCCATACTTTAGGATAGAGATATTTTGGTAGAAAAATGGGACCCATACTTTAACTTTCCAGAGCAACACATCCCCATATATATTACCACCAAAAAGAAGTCTTAAATGCAAGCTCTGCTCATTTTCCCTTTTCCCAGATTTACAAAGACTAAGGATTAAAAAGACGCCCCAACAAATATCTTTTGACACCAACAATGAAGCTACAGCTCATCTTAAGTTGTCATGAGTGAAAGCCACACCACAAAATGCATTTGCAATTACCAATCATTTATTGCAATACAGACACAAATGAATACCCTGATTTCCAGAATATGGAATGTGGCATATGAAATAATTTATGCGTCAGCTGGTCAGCAAAAATCACTGCAGCTTACACACCGTCACTTAAGTCTTGATCCTTTGATCTTGCCACTCATTTTTCAAATTCATATTCAAAATTAATTATCCATCAAACATATTTAATGTCCGTATTTATTTTAGCAATAGTGATTTTTTTTTCTATTTTCCCAGGAGTGCAGCATATATTCCAGGCGACTTATTCTGGCAATTACGGTACGACTCTTACCTCCAACAACCGCACCAAACAGAGCACCAAGAATCATGGAGCTGACAACCATCTCCTGCTGGAAACAGCTCAGATCGAGACTCGTTCTGCTTCTTAACTGAAGTAACGCCCCTGCTACAATACCTAGAAAACAATGGAATTGTATATCTTAAGGGGCCTGTTAATCCCCACCGTTTGTTCTAGAGCAGAATTAATTTTTTCTGCACTTTCTGATACTTCAGCATGTTACCTGTTATTACAGACAATAAAATACTACAAAATAAAACTTATTTATAGGTAAAATTAAAAGATTATTTTAACATTTTACAGTAAAAAAACCCACATGGCTGTTGGCAGGAAAACACAGGCATAGATACGCGTCCTGTGTTTTGATGTGCGTGCCTTTTTACGCGGCAACAAGTACTGCGTGCGCAGGGGAACGTGTTGCGTTATATATTTTTGCATGAGCACATTTGTTAAAATCCCGCAATATTAAACTTGTCAATGTTGTAAACAAAGACCAAATAATTGAACATTGGTGTTTCAGATTTCTTTCAATATTTACAAAATAAGCAGTTTAAATGGGATCTGAAAAGTTGAGCACAATACTTACTAATAATATCAATTACATATTAGGTTTTCATGTCCGATACCCAAGGTTTAGACCTCAAAATTCATGTGTTTTAGGTCAAAAAGTGTGATTTCTTCATTAAACATGGGATTTCTCCTTTTCAGTTTTGATGAAAAAACATAATTTTTCGGGAAACATAACTGAAAAGTATAAGGAAAGCTTTTTCAACCATTATGTACGGTATATCAAAATCTAGGATCGCGTTTCTCATTTTTTAATGTAAGGTCCTATATCAAAGATAGTCATTAGTTTCTATCAAAATTGATGCAGATAAATGTCGGAAATGGCACATTTAACATGTTACATGGTTTTCATTATATTTCGAAAAATTTGGCTTTATTTGAAAAAATAAAAAAGCGATCCTAGATAATTTTGTGCAGTTTTCAAAAAACGATATGTAATAAAATGGCAGTTACTATTTTTTTAGTTACTTTTCCCAAAAATGTTTAAGCAAAATCACTGTTTTTTGCTATTTTTTTTCCAAATATGGTCATTTTTAAAACAAACCAATAGCATAAGCAGATTCCTTGTCAAATTTCCTTTCTAGAAATGTATACTTTTCTTTACTGTTACTTAATATGTTTAGACTTAGAAGCCAAAAGAGAAAGTCAAAATATAAGCCTTAACATTAACAGGCCACTAAAACTTGCTCAAAAACATCAAATTTGTAAATAATTTATATGTTTATTTGAATTAATGACCATTTCTTTCTGGAAATAACTCAACAGTCTTCTGATTCTTAACTGTAGCAATGACCAAGCTATACTTACAAGAAAACAGTGATTTGCAAAATAGGGTATTATTTGAATCATTGAACTAAGAATCATCTCTTGCTGACACAATTTCTGCTTCTTAACTCAGACTTATTCTTAACTGAAGTGGTGTTCCTGCTACAATAACTACGCAGAAAAATATTATTTACAAAACAATTAGTCATGTGAGTGCAAGAAAGTCGTATCTGCAATGGCTGCTTTATGTTATATTTATCATCTCATCACTATAGAGTGTGAAAAATTGCTTAAAATTTCCCTACCATATGTCAGTGGCTCTTGAAATGGTTCTTCAGGTGACTGACCCAAAACTGGAGATACAGTGGGATCCAAATTTATAACAGATGGCAGCTATTGCAGATATGACTTTCTTGCACTCCCATGAAGAATTAAAACTGATGTTTGTGCCCCACCTCTCAAAACAATTTCTTGGCTGAAGCCAGGGGGACAAAAACCAAAGATACTTACCCATATCATATCCAAATAATACCCCACCAAGTGCAGCCATACAAGCAGCTAGCCATACATAGGCTGTCATGGAGATTCTATAGGTTACACTAGGTGGGGTGATGGAATATAAACCATCATCGATAACATGCATCTGTTCCAATTCTGATAACCTTGGGTCAAATGTCATACCATCATCACGGTTGAACAGTTCATCTTCTCCATCATCTTCATCATCAGGATCAGAAAGGAGAGTCACTGAAATAAAATAGAAGTCTGAGTTGAGCACCAGAAATCAGTTTGAAATTCAATCTCTGTCACTAATTAATGAACCACCCCTGGAAGAAGAGAATGTGCATATACATTATGGTTGCTAAGGATGTCCCTTGAGACAGACCCCTTTTTAAAATCGGCCTGCACACAATGATCCCTTTTTTTATTTTATTTTTTTAACAAATACTAAATAATGACCCCATTTTTTATTTGTTCAGATACTCAATAGCTCCCTGGGGCCTGTAGGCCTTGCGCATTGGATTTCACCATTTTCTTGCTTAAATTTGAGGTAATACCGCGAAAATAAATGTAGCATAAAAAATACACATAATACTCAAAAACAGGCTCACCTGTATCCATATGCTGGTCATCGATAACAAATCGACTGCTGGTGCTCGCCATGTTGGATGTGATGTAGTGATCACACCTAGAGGAAATCTGAAATCATAAATGTACAAATTCAGCTATATTAAATGTTGTACAAAACTTTTATCGTATCTAATCAGAACCAAAATCAATCTAAATTAGAATGTTAACACATATATGTCCGTATACAGCTCACCAAGTAGTATAAGAATATGAGCATGATTACTTATTTTTTAGCAAAACACAGAGCTTTTCAGATTAAAGTATGAAATATCACTACTGGAATCATTTTCGTGAGAATGGCCGATGTACATCAAATGTTCTGTTTCATATGTAATTTTAATACTAGCTGTTAGTAAGTACTAATAAATATACGATCCCAACCATCGACAGCTTTAAATTCTCTTTTTACCCACGATGCATCAGGACTTGGAACCAACTGCCATCAGGTGTTGTTACAGCTCTAACGCTAGCTGCCTTCAGGGACTCGGCTCTTCCTACCATCAGGATGCTGCGTCCTCCAGCAGGATCCAATCTTTTGTAATCTTCTACAAGCTCCTTGTATATAGTGCACCCTCGTTTTGGACTTCTCTACGTTTGATCCTGTTTTGTGATCTTTTGTTTTAATAGTCTTCACTTTGCACCTACACCATGGCTATGACGTCACTTGCATCCATTCAAGTATAGCTTCTTGGAGCTCTTTTGAATTACCAGGTCAAGCATCAAGCATGTCAAGAGTAGGGGAACCTACCCCGGTACCGTGACCGTATGTCAAAAATACGTCATCAACTCTAGGACAAGAATATCGGCATTTACGTCCAAAATATGGATCCTGCTGATTAGTACACAGATTTCACCTGTGCCAAGCACCCCTTGGCCCAGGAGAATGTGAATAGGACAGCATTTAAGCATCTTCCATAGGCAGCCACAGACACGAAACACCCTAAAATCACTAGCTTAATTTGCAATGAAATTTTAAAATATGAATGCCACTCGATCACCCAAAATCCGACAATAAACACCTTAAATATTCCAAATCCATCATAAAATAATGTTTTAAGAGCTCCAATCCAAAAAGTAAGACCATTATTTCCAAATTGTGTGTGCATTCCAGAAGGTAAGCCATGGCATGGTGTTGACAAACATGAGGGTGTGACTTGGAAAGATGAAACAGAGGCTAAATTAACTCTGCAGAAAGGGTCAGTGGAAGGGGTGCCTTTTTGTATGTTAGGCAATTACATCTATATACTATTTATGATTGATATTATTTCTGGTTCCCCTGGCTCTGATTATATAAAAAATACACACATGATCAGTTCCATTATATAAAATTGAATAGAGGGGGTGGATGGCTGGTCACAGGGCCTTGGTTCTTTTGATCAATGATGTGGTAGGTTATGGGTTCCATTCATCAGTGTCATATTAGCGGGGAATATATCATTGGAAGGGCTAAGAAGGGATTTTATTGATGTAATTGACCAATTAACTTATTAAGACAAAATCAAGGAAAAAATTACCTTTTTATTGCTTTTTGTTTGACAAAAATCAGGGCTTCTGTTCAAAAGTTATGTAAAACAATAAAATACATAAGATGTTAAAAACAATAGAAAACATAAGAAATTCCAATTCACGAAGTTCAATTTTTACCATAACTTTTGAACGCAAGCTCCGATTTTTGTTAAACAAAAAGCAATTGAAATGTAATTTTTTCCTTGATGTTGTCTTAATGAGTTAATTGGTCAATTACATCAATAAAATCCCTTGAGTTTGACATTTCTCTGCTTGAGAACTGTCAAAAATATAAACATAAATAGAAGTAACACACTGAAGAACAAAGCAGTTATCATCCCTGTAACTCTAGGGAAGGATGAGTCTGAGTTACATTCGATGGAACTAGCTGATTAGAGGGGAGCGTGGCCGAGCGGTTAGAGCACGGGTCTTGTAATACAGAGGTTGTGGGTTCGAGCCCCGGGCCAGGCGGTTTACTAGTCCCAACCAAGTGACTCTCAATAGAGTGACAAGAAACTCCATTGTATTGACCTTCTCTGTAGACGAATTTCATAGGTCAATATCTTCTTTCAGAGATAAATTTACCAAAAGTATGCCAGTAGGCCTATATTTTCATTAGTATTTAACAACATATAACAGGCCTATACCAGCTTCAGTTTATATATAGGTTTAAATGCATTTTTTTGATAAAAGTTTGTCAAAATCCAAGATGGCAGCCACCATGTGGTCTAACCAAAAAGTTGCCTAAATGTGGTTTAAAATGTACTCTAGCATTTTAAAATACTCCGAGTCACAATATTATTCCAAAGTCATTGTGGATCAATTCAGTGATTGTTTGGGTCCTGCATGTAAACTTATAGTTACTAAAAATTGATTAAACAACTTTTACAACTCATGACTGTACGATGTCAATTGACTTGAGCGTATCCTTTACCTAGACTCCTAGACGTGTCGGATCTAGCGGTTTACGTCTCCTTGTTTCCTTGGGCAAGAAACTTTACTCTAAATTTATTTATTGCTCCGACTCTGTGGTTCGGACAGTCACGTTAAGCCGTGGGTCCCGTGCGAATGCTCCTTCTTGGGTAGTCCCAAAATGTGAATTATCTATGGACTCCATCTACGATAATGTCACGATCAGGTCCATTGAAATCGTACAGTTATGAATTGTAAAAGTTGTTTCATCAATTTTTAGTAAATTTAGTTTACATGCACGACCAAATGATCCAGAATGACTTTTGAATATTGTTGCAAGTATTTTAAAATTTTTAGTATTTTTTAAACCAACTTTAGGCAACTTTTTTGTCAAAGCACATGGTCGCCGCCATCTTGGATTTTGACCAACTTTTATCAAAACAATGCATTTAAACTCAACAGAAGCTGATATTGGCCTGTTATATGTTGTTAAATACTAATGAGAATATACTGGCATGCCTTTGGTAAATTTATATATGCTCTCTGAAAGAAGATATTGACTTATGAAATTCGTCTATATAGAGAAGGTCAATGGTGCTGGTAGTCACCTTCTCGTGAGAAGGCAACATAGGCACTACTTCTTGGGGCGCTGCATACAGTGTATACCTGGTGAGTGAGTTTATCAACGACAACGTATAGTTTATCTCAGAGTACCTTTTCCCCCGTTCGCGGGTTTTTTCTTGCCAACGCTTGTTGTTAAGCACTTCTGCGTACGGATGCACTTACTTACGCACGTATTTGCAGTGCGTGATTTGTTGAATTTGATTGTTTACGCTCACGCTGTTGGCGCGCGCGTAAGAGTGGCGTACACGGCAGGGCCTCGAAATCCGCGGTAACGCGGCCACGCCGTTCCCAGAAAAAAAGTTTGAAGTCCCAGAAAAAAATTGGTAAGCTTAAATACTAATATAAAATCAAATAATAACAAAAATTTCTGACGACATATTATTTTTTCTGGCAATATTGAATGCTTAAATACAAATAAATGAGCCAATAATGCAAATATTGGAGTTAATGTCAAATTACTGACAAAAAACAAGTGATTTTTTAGAGCATTTTTAACAATTTTTTCATAAATCTCAGAGAAAATTCTCATCAGCACTAGAAAAGTTCCCAGAAAGGTTGAATTTTTTTCTATACCCTGGTACACGGCACGATCTGAAAGGAAAAACAACTCAGTCTCTGAGAAAGAGTATAGAAGTAGAAGAAGCTTACATCCACCATGCTATACCCGTATGTTATTACTAATGAAAATCCATGTGCAAGGCAAGACACTCATATTTCTCATTGTTTACATCAATTTTCTCAGATTTATGACGACTTACCTAAGCCATAATGAACTGCAAACATCCTCATTTGAACAATTAATCATCCTTCTATAAAATAGAAATGCTTTTAACACTAGAAAATTTGTTCTGCTTGTGAAAATTTCAGCATAAAGTCCCAGTTTTTATGCCACAGTCCA
>JXSR01S024119.1:14647-31188 GCA_000969725.1 Ophiothrix spiculata | reverse complement strand
CTTTAAAGGAGGTCAGGGCTAGAAATTTGTTCATTGCTACGAGAATCTTTGCAAGAATTTTTTTATTCATTACATTCATGCACACTGTGTTTTCTTCATTTTGCGAGAATCTATTTGGATTCTTGCAAAATCCTTTTGGGGAGAATCTCTGCGAGAATAGATTCTCAGATTCTCGCCGAATTTCTAGGCCTGGAGGTTGGTCCTATTTTTTAAAATTTAGTTTTCAATGTCATATGAAAGATGATTACTCAGGAGGTCTAAAAATCAAATTTCAGCAGAATTGGTCAAACGGTTTCTTGATTTATGGGCAATTTTGTATTTCAGAGCTTCTGAAACGTTACTGTATAGAACTAATTATGGTTACCATAATTATACACATTTTCTTATATATATCGTAAAAACGAAACATAACTAAGCTATGAAATTTCACATGGGTTATGAGAAATATATTAGAAATACTTTGGTACAAAAACCTCAAAAAATTTGTAAAAAATTTGAGGCAATCGGACCACGTCCTTTAAGTGTAATTCATGACATTAATCGACAATTGTAATCTGGCATGGGAAACAATCAATAATGGGGTGGGTGAGATAGAGGTTTTGTAAAAATTACATGTTGTATGTATGCACACAGGCCGTCTAATATGAAACAGTAAAGATCTACAGTCTGAAAGCTTCCAAGTTATTGCGAAACACATTGGACATGAATGCAAAAGTTAAGTTTGCTATCATAATCATGCTTTACCTTCAGATTCAGAATTGCCGCTGTTTATAAATCAGATGACAGATGACAAAAACCAAACTAAACTAATACAATACAGTGTTGCACAGTCATGAATAAATATTTATGCAAAAAATATGCATACTCATTGCCTTTTCTGAACAGCGTTATATTTGCTCAGCAGCAAGTAATAATCACTTAAGACTCCAAAAAAAGTATCGCCTCACCTCGAAAAAAAAAAATGGCTTGTGCGCTAATACAGAACCCGCAAACGTAATTTATAGATTTGTGTACATGTGCTGGAATTTCAGCTTTCATTGACACCCTATTTCTGACAATTGACTGAGAAACATTGAAATTATGAACTTTTAAAACCCTCGAGGTCATTTCGAAAAAGCTGCTAATTTCATTTTTTGTACTGCACAAACCAGTAACTCAAGAATAAGGATAAATATGAGGTATAGTTTAGTCACAAGAGCACGCAATCATTGGTGTCTAAGCATCATCTATCAAGATATTGATTTTTTTCATTAATCTTTCATTAATTATTAATAATGTGAAACGACATAAAATGAGAGAAACAACATTTAATTGGTAGGCATTACTAGCACTTAGGACATGGCGCAGGTACCAGACCACATTAGAGGACAAATAACGGTGTGCAATGGTTTGTACAGTGCAAAAACTGAAATTAGCAACTTTTTCAAAATAACCTTCAGGGTTTAAAAAGTTCATAATTTTGGTGTTTCTGAGAGAAATAGGGTGTCAAATAAGGTTCATATCGACAGGCCTTATGTCAACATAAATGTCGACATAAAGCATATCACGACATGTCGACATGAAATCTCATTTGTCAACAAAACTGGGCAAGTAAAATTTCATAAAAACTTGCGTTTAATTGTCAAGTTATGTCTGTTCATTAGAAGTTGAGCTTTAACAAAAAAGTGTGAATAAATAATTTAGTACTATTATCTGTTTGCCATTTACAATTTACAACCGTTTTTTAAAAAGTTATTACGATGGTTCACAACAGAAAAAGTTGTAAAATATCAATTTTATATTGTCGTACGGAGAAAGAACTAACACATTACTATATTATATTCTAAAATGGGTCATTAAGCTTATTCAACCAATTTCTTTTTCCGGCAAAATACCAACTCTTTGATATCAACTTTATGTCGACGTCAACAAAAAATTATTGCAACATGTCGACATGAAAAAATAGTCTCGACAGAAACCTTAGTGTCAAATGAAAGCTGAAATTCCAGCACTTATCAATATCATCAAATTACGTTTGCGAGTTCCGTATTGGCGCACAAGCCATTTTTCGAGATGAGACGATAGTTTTTTGGGAGTCTTTAGAAACAATCTGATACAGCTACAAAAAAATAACCAAAGGTCCAGGTATGGGGCACTATACTTTGTAAACCTTGAAGTATGCAACAAGCAATCAGACTCTATTACAAGATCCATAGCATATCCCTTGCATTCTACAATATTGTGAAATGATAGTTTTGTATTGTGTAAGAGAGTAGTAAAGATTGATTAGGACCAAATCACTGCATATTAATATTTTTGTACTTGAATCATTCATGATTTTGGTATTATTTTTGGCTAATTTTGTTGCTATACCACATGGTCAAACATTGAAAATAAGTTCATTTGATTATTCAGCAAGATTTGTTATGTGGTTATGATTCAAAAAGTACAGACTTATTTACCTGCCAGTATGGTCACATTGGTTTATGTGTGTTCCCGGGGGGGGGGGGGGGGGGGGGATGCTCAAGTTTGGTTTTGGTAGGGGTGTGCCGCTGGGAAATTTGAAGTACCACCCATGTATATACCATGCAATTTCCAAGAAAAAGGGACCCATCCATATACCAAATTCCCTAAATTTTGAGTTGAATTTATACAAAATTGAAATTTTCTCCCAAAATTTACACTAATTTGGCAAGAATTTCCTATTTTTGTTTGAAATTTAGAAGAAAAAAAATCAAAAATTTGCGCCATTTTGGCACAAATTTTAGACAATCTTGACAAACAGACCCATCAAAATACCACATTTTGCAAAGAAAAAGGACCCATTGGCATACCAGACAGCCTGATTTTGGTACCCAAGTTTGCAGCACATCCCGTTATCACTTTTGTACTAAGTACCCCCCCCAGGTGTGTGTTAATCGGCTGCTTGCTGCATACTTCAAGATTCACAGAGTATAGGTAACAATTTCTATTGAGTAAACTTGATCTTTACTGTATAGCATCTATACGTACTCTGGCAACTGAATGGTAATTTGACTGAGAATGCGGCTAAGTTAGGGGATACAGCCAGTCAAGCGTTGTTCTTTGCTTACGCACAATTTGGCGGCAAAATGTAAGATGCGTATTGCGCTGTAGTCAAGAAATAGTAGCGCGCGACACAACGCACAGCGGAGTCACTACGCACTCACGCAGCGTCGGCCTAGGCATGACGCCCGCGTGGCGCAATCCCCTAACTTAGCCAGATTTTTAGGGTGCAAATAGACCAGTTGCCTATCTGGACTTTTATTAATCTATGCATCTATAGAAGTCAAATCTCCACTTGCAAATTGCAAAATGTTATAACTGCTATCTAAAGTATCTGCCAAAATTCTTTGGACAAAATTGATCATGTGACCACAGATTGCAGGGTACCATACAGTAAACAAGTGGCCCTGTACTCTAGATATTTATTTACATTGTCCGAAGAATTGTGGCACCGATTTAATCAACTCACCAGTCAAAGTTCCTTGTGACAGTCTTTACTGCATGAGTCATTAGCAACATGGAAACTAACACGTACAGCAGATACCGAGAAACATTCCTAAAAAAGACAAGAACATAACTGTATTACATTGCAGAAATTATTTGGGGGCCACGTAAAGGTAGGTATTCCGATCTGGTGAAAAATTTAACATATACTTTTTACATTTGAATGAAGAATCATCACCTACATAAAGCAATTGTAAAGTTTCATTTGTATACCTTGAGCCAAATTGATGCTACAGGCAAAAATGCATTTGAGATTTCCCTATAGAAACCTTTGGGATATTTATTTTTGTTAACAAAATATAACAGTAATCCAGCCATTTTTTTACCATATCTCTTTAACAAAACATAATATGGGCGTGAAAATTTACAGGGGTCATGAGAAAAATATGCCGGTTCATGTGGTATCAAAATCTCCAATTTGATTTTGTGAGTGACAGTGATCGGAACACACACCTTTAAAACTCAATATGCGGTTGTCTGCAGGTTTTGGGCAGTTGGCTATTATTCATTCCGGTTGAACCACCCAGAACCGCCAGGCAATCGCAGGATGAGATTTGAAGCGGCCCCTTGCTGATCCCCAATAAAAAGAAATATATTTTTCAGGTGTGTGGAATACCTTAATATTATAGGCCTAATAATGGTTGTGTTGCACTTTTCCGCCTGACCCTAAATCTGGCAAAAATTGGGTCAGGATTTTTGAGATGCCCTTGTATGGTGTTATATTACACAAGTTGAATCGATCCCCTGTTTGAGTCAAACCTGAACATGTAATTGCAGTCGGTATCATAAAGAGTAGGGTATTCTAGCCCTGGCTGCTCCCAACCCGGTTTCAGCAATTCAGGACTTCAAAATCCACATAAACTGCTGATATAGTTTATGATTTCTTGCAGTTATCATGAATTATAGAATTGAAGAATAACCTTGAAAAAGAAAGAAAAAAGCTAAACAAAATTGTTGTAGGCTTACCTTTCTTGCAAAATAGAAAACCCGACTGCAAACAGCATACAGTAACCTATACTAGGCACATAGAGGATTCTCTCTGCAACGACAAAACCAACTGGGAAGAATAAATTACTGGCTGGAATGAAGGGCAGCACCAAGAAACATAGGCTCTGTAAAAAAAAAAAATTTTGATAAAAATATTGATAAAAGTTTCTCAGTACAGATCCAATTATTTAAAGATGGTACTCACATAGAAATATTTCACTTCCTTTCAGGAAGCTTGGTCACTCTGTTCTGCACTGTGGACTGGTAATCCGGTTTACTGGTTGCTTTAATGACGTCACAGCTGCGTTGCCACTTGAGAGTAGGTGAATCATAAGTTTTGATCATTTTATAGGCCCCCTTGTCTTTATTCATGGTGTTCATGGTGTTATCTCCTTTGCCTCGGATCCAAATGGCTTCTTTAAACCACTGGATAGTTCTGTCTTTCTCCTGGTCAATTAAACTTGCCTCCTCCCACTCAATAACATGATTAGTTGCCCCTACATGGTCAGATATAACCAAAATGAACAAAACTTATGATTCACTTATTCTCAAGCGGCAACGCAGCTGTGACATCATCAACGCAACCAGTAAACCGGATTGCCAGTCCACAGTGCAGAACAGAGTACCCAAACATCATGAAAGGAAGTGAAATATTTCTATGTGAGTACCATCTGAAAAATAATTGGATCTGTATTTGAATACGCTAGAATAAGAACATCCCAACTCCATGAGCTGCCTTCGGTTAAGTTATGTAAAATATAAATGCATATAAATCTCTGAAAATGCTGTCAAATCACTAGAAAGCATTTCCATGTCTTTATCCCAATCAAAGTGTCACATTTGACCTTGTAGTTGACTTTGTTAGACGTTGTTAGATAATTTTCCTAGCATATAGTTGCAGAGGGGAGATCGTGGAGTTGGGATGTTCTTGTAATGGCTGTTTAAATATAGCAACAATGTACCAGGTGTCCCAAAAAATGGTTACATGTAGAAAATTGACCGTGCGCTAAAACCATAGTAGTTATAGAAACGAAACTTTGCACAAAATATATTACAACTCTCTCCTAGATACTCGTAAAATTTAAATATCACAGCATTATTAGTTTTTGAGTTATTAAAGGTAGATACCTATGTCAGAAACGCATTTGTTCAATATTAAACAAAATAATAAGCATGCACATTTTATGATATTTTAATGTGCATTTTTTTTTCCCTAAATGATCATGGTCAGACTTGTTTAAACCAAACTTTATAAAATTATTAATGAATAATAATTGAACTCTCTTTCAGTATGTCTATTATGCAAATTAGGAAAACCTGCATTCCATGCATTCCAGACTGAGTTGTTTATATTGAACCTGTCAATCAAGTTGTGGCGTTGATGAATACGCATAAAGCACAACTCAATTTTCCTGGGTAACATTTATTCTTGAACTGTTTAAACTACAAACTTTTGTGTAAATTTTTACAAAATCTTCTTAAACTTACAAGTCATTTTAAATTATAATTTTTTTGTTTAGTAGCAAAAGTCCGATCGACATTTTAGATATAGCAGAAATAGCTTTTGAATAGGTGACCATTTTTGCCCCAAATCAGATTTTGACATAATTTTTAGACTTGTAGTAATTTATGACGCCATAATTACGTAACAGCTTGTCCAATTTTCACGATTTTGGTATAAATGGGAAGACGAAACCCTACCCTATATTGTGGTATACATCAACCTAAGTTTGAGTTTGGCAATTTTAAGTTCACATGTGATTGAACGAGGGTTAAAAGTTCATCAAACGTACATGATTCCGATTTTGTTGAATTTTGAAAAAATACGCTTCTGACATAGGTATCAACCTTTGTGAATAACTCAAAAATTAATATTGCTGTGATATCAAAATTTTATCAGTATCTAGAAGAGGGTTCTAAAGTGTGCAAAGTTTTGTTTCTCTAACTACTATAGTTTTAGCACACGGTTATTTTTCTACATGTAACCATTTTTTGGGACACCTGGTACTATAACAATTATCTAACAATGTCTAAACAAGTCAACAACAAGGTCAAATGTGACAATATGATTAGGATACTGACATGGAAATGCTATTTTAGTGATGTGAAAGCATTTTTAGAAATTTGAATGCATTCACATATTTAATAAATATAATTAACAGAAGGAAGCTATTGGAGTTGGGATGTTCTTATTCTGACGTATTCATTTGGAAGGTTACGCTGGAAATCACGGCCAATCATGCACGCTTTTGCGAGCCACTGTGAGCAGCTTTCCTGAGAGAACAAGTTTAGATCCTTTTTTAATGAATGTTGAAACACATGTTTGTTTTTTCTTCTTCTTCTTTTTTTTTAGGGGGGGGGGGTCCCAGTTCTGAGGAGATAAAAATTAATCTTAAATCAATTTTCAAGTTGAATAAAAAATACTCTTGTATGTCAACAAACACTCATTTACTTAACTACTCTACTCAACTTACTATTGCAACTTGCCTGGACCGTGTCCCATCCACAAACACTGCATACCAACTAAGCCATGCCATGATTAACACAAATACCATGGTTGCTAGGTTACGAAGATCTGTGAATGATGTCACCAAGGGGATGGTACCCATCGTCCAATCACAGCACAGTTGAGATGGGCAGAGGAGGAGCCAAACGTTGACTGGCAAGAGATACCAATAGGTCATGTGACGAGTAGGGAATGGTTCAGCGGATGCTGGGTTGTCAAACCTTAGTAGGAAAAAAAGTACACAACTTTTTAACAATCAATTTTATCATAAGGAAATGAAAAATTTAACAAAGTTTTCACAACTTACATGCATATGTTTGATTGCGGTACTGCCCACAAAGTAAAAACACAGTATGTGCATTTCCTTATGTGAGTGCAAGAAAGTCGTATCTGCAATGGCTGCCCTGAGTTATATATATTTTACCACTTGTCACAAGAATGTGAAAAATCACTCAAAATTCCACTATCTTATGTCAGTGATTCTTGACATGGTTCTTCAGGTGACGGTGTCACCTGAAGAACCATTTCAAGAACAACTGACCCAAGATTATACAGTGTGCAATCCAAATTTATGACAAATGGCAGCTATTGCAGATACGACTTTCTTGCACTCACATATAAAGCACAGAAGATACTATCATCAAATGTACAAATTCACTTCCATCCATTCTCATGCAAAAAAGTTGTATGTACTTATGTTTTACATAGTAGATATTATATAACTCATACAAAGATTATTTATAGTCATTTGATTGGTTGAAGGGTGTTCATCATTTTTTCCATTTTCAACTCTTCGACAAGAGTGCATTTTTTATTTTCCATTGCACTCGACCCGTGCAATGGAAAATAAAAAAAGCACTCTGTTTTTTTTAGTGTGCTCACTGTATCATTCGTTGTAAATAAAATTCAGAACATCGTTGTATTTTTGAAGAATATAATACAATACAATAATACAAGAATCTTTGTATTAGTTATATAAAAAAAATAATGAATGTTTCCATTCGTGCAATGGAAAGAATATTCTCATTCGATGAAAGATGAAATGTTCCATTTAACTAGGCTTCGCCTCGTTAAATAGAACATTTCATCTTTCATCTCATGAGAATATTCTTCCCATTGCACTCATAACATTCATTATTTGTATACTAGTAGATAGTAGATACTGCCTAAAATTAAGAAAGAGAATTGGTTGTCTGCTGATTCACCCTTTCAAATCCATAGAATATCTGAACCTTTCTAGCTAATAAGGAAGTATTCAAAAATACAACAACAAAAATGTTTGTATCTCCAAATAAAACAACCTCTAGCATCAAATTTGACACCATTTTAAAGCTTGTAATGTCCTATAAGTTTCCGGATAAAGAGAATTGGTATAGCATGCATACCATGATAGTTGTGATGACAGATATCTGACAAAGTGAAACTTCAAAAATGCAACCTGAAAATGCATTTAAATCCACAAGGGTTCATGAGTAAGAGCAAGAAAGTATTTCCAAACATTTTCATATATCTTTAAAAAACACTGATAAGTCTTCCCCAAAATTAAAAATTAAACCCATAATTTGCATGCATATAAATAGCAATACCATAGTACAAAGAACCAATACAATGATTCTGACGACAGATGCCTTCAGCCAAGGTGGTATTCTGGCTCATTTGAATCCATAATTTGCATGTGTATAAATAGCAATACCATAGTACAAAGAACCAACACAATTATTCTGACGAAACATTTTCATATATCTTTAAAAAACACTGATAAGTCTTCGCTGAACAAAATGCAGAGCCCAAGTTTCACAAGACAATAGAGTTTCACAGACTCATAAAATCATAAGTGCACAGGTCTACAAAGTTTTCAAAGGAAACCTAATCGTGGTCTAATAAACTCAAACCGAACATCTACACATCATAAATAGCTTTTGTACCAATCTGCATGGTACACCTTGAAGACGGTGTTCTCATCCCCATGCCTTTTTCCTTAAAATTTTGTGCCACAAAAATATAAAGTACAAGTCGTCATGTGAGTGCAAGAAAGTCGTATCTGCAATTAATAGCTGCCATTTGTCATAAATTTGGATTGCAAATGTCTAATCTTCAATCTTAGGTCAGTGGTTCTTGAAATGGTTCTTCAGGAGACACCGTCACCTGAAGAACCAATTCAAGAACCAATTCACTGACATAAGACAAGGAATTTTTGAGGGATTTTTCACATTCTTGTGACAAGGTATAAAATAAAAATAACTTAGGGCAGCCATTGCAGATACGACTTTCTTGCAATCTCATGACGAAGTCTTACCTTGTGAAAGATGGCAGTTTTGAACCCATAATTTGCATGCGTATAAATAGCAATACCAGAGTGCATAGAACTAACACGATGATCCTGACAATAGATGCTTTCAGCCAAGGTGGTATTCTGGTTCGCTTGTTATGCTGGCTCTTACTTGGTGATTTAGGCTTGTTGTTGTTTACAATTATGTGAAAGAGTTTGGGTAATGTAAGCTGTGGATAAAATGCACAGTAATATCAATCAATCAATCAATGATACACAGTACCCCATGGGGGGGGGGTACTTAGTACAAAAGTGATTACGGGGATGTGCCGCAAACTTTGGGTAGCAAAATCAGGCTGTCTGGTATGCCAATGGGTCCCTTTTCTTTGTAAAATGTGATATGATGCATAGTAATATAAATCATGAAGTTTTATTAATTATGTAAAATTTGTTTCATGAAATCAATCAATATATATATCTTTGTCTTGCAGTCATTTACCTTGGGGGGGGGGGGTACTCACACTGACATGGAATATGTATATGTGCCTGCCTTTGGGGTGTTTTTTCATAGATTTTGGTATAGCAATTGGGTGGTTTTCATCACAGACGAACCTTCCCAATTTGCCTTAATTTGGTGTTATTTTGGAAAATTTGCTCAAAAAGCACCTAATTTGTGTAACAATTGGGTGCTTTTCAGTCAAATTTGGTAAATTGATGGGTGTGTTTTTGAGTATAAAGGAGGTGTAGAGATGGTAAAATTGTCAGAGTCTGGTAGGCACATATGTGTACACAATGTGTGCATTCATAACAGCTTGATACAGTTTTTGTAATGACATTAAAATGAGACTATCCCCTTATAGTCTTTTGAATGAAGGTATATAAATCCTAAACAATTTTAGAATAATCACCTCACTCAATAACTCTCTCTATAACAAAAGTTGTTGTATAAATCTTATTTTCAAGTTTTTCAACATATAACATATCCCATTATCAAAACTTCCCGAAACATTAAATATCAACCTGAGTAGCAAAAATTTCATAACAACAATGATATCCCAACCACTCATGTTCCCTGTCTCGTCTCCACCTAGATTTGAACAAGACTTCACAAATCATGAACCCACCTCTTGGGCAAACCCCAGGGGCAATCACAATCTCATACCAGCATTGCATCCCAATCATTGCAATTTCCTGGCTTTACACATAGACCTTCCACATTCCTATAATACCCATCTTTTGAGGAACCCTAATCTCATAACACCAATTCACTGATTCCCTTATCCCCAGATTCAACCCCAGATTTCAAACACTAACATTACCCACCTCTTGACCATTTAAGATCTCATAACAACAAAATCACTTTGATTCCTTGACCCCTATAACAAGATTCGAACCAAGACCTTTCACATCCTGGTATACCCACCCCTTGGGCAACCAAGATCTCTTAACATTAACATATTCCAATCACTTTGGTTCCTTGAACCCCTGCCAAGATTTGAACCAAGACCTTTCACATCCTGACATACCCACCCCTTGGGCAACAAAGATCTCCTAACATCAACATATTCCAATCACTTTGGTTCCTTGAACCCCTACCAAGATTCAAACCAAGACCTTTCACATCCTGACATACCCCACCCCTTGGGCAACCAAGATCTCCCAACATCAACATATTCCTATCACTGTGGTTCCTTGACCCCTACCAAGATTTGAACCCAGACCTTTCACCTCCTGACATACCCACCCCTTGGGCAACCAAGATCTCCTAACATCAACATATTCCAATCACTTTGGTTCCTTGACCCCATCCCAAGATTCGAACCCAGACCTTTCATATCCTGAGTATACCCACCCCTTGGGCAACCAAGATCTTCTAACATCAACATATTCCAATCACTTTGGTTCCTTGACCTCTACCAAGATTTGAACCCAGACCTTTCACATCCTGAGTATACCCACCCCTTGGGCAACCAATATCTCCTAACATCAACATATTCCAACCACTTTGGACCCTTGACCCATACCAAGATTTGAACCCAGACCTTTCACATCCTGAGTATACCCGCCCCTTGGGAAACCAAGATCTCCTAACATCAACATATTCCAATCACTTGGTTCCTTGACCCCATACCAAGATTTGAACCCAGACCTTTTACATCCTGAGTATACCCACCTCTTGAGCAACCAGGATCTCATAGCAGCAGCATATCCCCACAACTGTGATTCCCTGCTCCTTACATAACGTTGCCAGAGTAACAAGAAATATGGTGGCAAATAATGAGCCCCATTCTGAAAGTAAGAAGATATTTTTTGAAGTATCATTTAGCAAAGGGGGTTTGCCTTTGAGGGTTTAGTACCGGATTAAAGCAGCAGCTCAGCTTTATACCCACACCACCAAACCCACCAGCTCTTATACTATACCAAACCTGCACACCATAGATTCAATCACTATCAGGTATGCCTATGATGTCCTGTTGATTTGGTGTACGTCATAAAGGCACTGAGACCAAACACAGCAAACAGCAACTCAGACGTATACCCTGACAGTCACCTCGCAACCCACCCTACTCTATGACCATACACCAACCCGGATTCCCATATAGATTCAAATCATACTGTACCTATGCCTATGATGTCCTGTTGATTTGGTGTATGTCATAAAGGCACTGAGACCAAACACAGCAAACAGCAACTCAGACGTATACCCTCACACACCTCCCAACCCACCCCACTCTATAACCATACACCAACCCGGATTCCCATATAGATTCAAATCATACTGTACCTGTATGCCTATGATGTCCTGTTGATTTGGTGTATGTCATAAAGGCACCGAGACCAAACACATCAAACAGCAACTCAGACGTATACCCTGGCAGTCACCTCCCAACCCACCCCGCTCTATAACCATGCACTAACCCGGATTCCCATATAGATTCAAATCATACTGTACCTGTATACCTATGATGTCCTGTTGATTTGGTGTACATCATAAAGGCACTGAGACCAAACACAGCAAACAGCAACTCAGATGTATACCCTGACAGTCACCTCGCAACCCACCCTACTCTATAACCATACACCAACCCGGATTCCCACATAGATTCAAATCATACTGTACCTGTATGCCTATGATGTCCTGTTGATTTGGTGTATATCATTAAGGCACCGAGACCAAACACAGCAAACATCAACTCAGACGTATACCCTGGCAGTCACCTCGCAACCCACCCCACTCTATAACCATACACCAACCCGGATTCCCATATAGATTCAAATCATACTGTACCTATATGCCTATGATGTCCTGTTGATTTGGTGTATGTCATAAAGGCACTGAGACCAAACACAGCAAACAGCAACTCAGACGTATACCCTCACACACCTCCCAACCCACCCTGCTCTATAACTATACACCAAACCGGATTCCCATATAGATTCAAATCATACTGTACCTGTATGCCTATGATGTCCTGTTGATTTGGTGTACGTCATAAAGGCACTGAGACCAAACACAGCACACAGCAACTCAGACATATACCCTGACAGCCACCCCGCTCTATAACCATACACCAATAACAACCCGGTTTCCCATAGATTCAAATCATACTGTACCTGTATGCCTGTGATGTCCTGTTGATGTGGTGTATGTCATAAAGGCACTGAGACCAAACAGGGAAGACAGGAGCTCAGCTCGACCCACTACACCAGTAACCTGCATAATTATTGACATCAAAAAAACATATCTCAATTACATACACACACACACACAAGCAATTTAGAGAACATCTTTGCTTAAAAATCAGAGGACCAGAGGTAAAGCTTATAACAAACTTACCGCTTCAGTGTGTATTGGGTGCACAGCAAACAGCAATGCGGCAAGGAAGCTGGAGCGTTCATCAAAGAATTACTTGAGCACTAACAAACTTACCACTTCAGTGTGTATTGGGTGCACCACAAACAGCAACGCGGCAAGGAAGCTGGAGCGTTCATCAAAGAAATACTTGAGCACTAACAAACTTACCGCATCAGTGTGTATTGGGTGCACTGCAAACAACAACGCGACAAGGAAGCTGGAGCGTTCATCGAAGAATTACTTGAGCACTAACGAACTTACCGCTTCAGTGTGTATTGGGTGTACCGCAAACACCAACGCGGCAAGGAAGCTGGAGAGATCATCACAGAAATACTTGCAATTTCTGAGCACTAAGAAACTTACCGCTTCAGTGTGTATTGGGTGTAGGAAGCTGGAGCGTTCATCAAAGAAATACTTGAGCACTAACAAACTTATCGCTTCAGTGTGTATTGGGTGCACCGCAAACAGCAATGCGGCAAGAAAGCTGGAGCGTTCATCAAAGAAATACTTGAGCACTAACAAACTTACCGCTTCAGTGTGTATTGGGTGCACCGCAAACAGCAACGCGGCAAGGAAGCTGGAGCGTTCATCGAAGAAATACTTGCAAACCCTAAGGACTAGGACGGACACTATACAATGCAAGATGATGTTAACAAGGTGGTAACCCCGTGGGTCTAGTTGATTCAAGGCGTAGTTCAGACGGAAGGTTAAGACACATAATGGACGGTAGGACTTATGGCTCTGCTCCTGTAGAGTGAAAAACACAAAACATCCAAATTTGATTGCTAATTAGAAAAAAACAAACAATTATATTAATGCAATTTTGTTGAATATTAATGTCTATGATTAAGTTGGCGGCACGCTTCCATTTGTGAGATGCCGCAGACTCGGAGCTCGACCCAGCACTGGCTTGCCTGCAAAACTAGGAAAAATTTTAATTTCCCAAGAAGTAAAATCAAATTTTCCAAATTTCTTATGCCTTTTCTTAATTTGAAAATGCCAAATTTCCCACCAAATACTTTGATTTCCTGGAAAGGGGCTTCCTGATTTCCACACTGTTTCCCACCATGCTTGCCTGGTGATACCAAAACCTATTGTTTGGACAGGTGCTTTATCCACATTGCTTAATACTTGCACTTACTATTTCACATAAATTTCAAGCAGCACAAATTTTGTATTTGGGCTGTTTTGGGTTTGGTATTTTTCTTCAGAGTTCCCCAACATGTGGTCCAATTTTACCCCAATGAAAAATTTAGTGAAAATATTGTATTATTTATACATTGTGCATGGGTGTCCCCCAGAAGTTATCTTAAAAATGTTCCAAAAAGACATTTGTATTGGGGCAGTTTGGGCTTTGGTATTTTTCTCCCATGTTCCCCCCATCCAACTTTACCCAATGAAAAACAAGTAGAACTCGGGTTTACGCGATGTGTAATGTGGCCAAAGTTTACCCATAAGTTTGAACTCCTGTGACCTTGGGGACATTAACTGGGACATTATTAGGCCCTTACAAATTCTCATAAATAGCTGTAGAAATTTCAGCTTCTCTCCTCCCTAACCATCTGAACCTGGAGGGGACTCAACATCCCAAGTGACAATCAATCAACTCCTGAATACACCATGTGCTGAGGCTAAGAGAACTATGCCATCTAGACACTCAGCACTGGCCAAAATTTGTGATTTCCAAGCAGTGGCGGGTGTGCAAGCACAGGAGAGATCGATGCATCTTTTTAAAGATTTAATGCTATTTAAAAGGTTTTTTTAAAATTTGGAAACAACGTTTACCCCATTTGACCTTCTTTGACCTTGAACGGCCCCTGATGACCTTGTCGTGACATTGAAATATTTTGGTGTCAACAATCGACCCCACCCTCCAAGTGCACCCACCAAGTTTTTAGAAATGTGCAACCCTCGGTCTCTGAGAAAATGTAGGTTAACATTTGGCTTTACATTTTCACTGATCACGGACACACGGACTGAGCCCATTCTATAATCCCCTTTTCAAACTTGTTCGTCAGGGACAATTAGGTGAAACTGTCAAATACTTACCTTGTGCATTGGTGTTCCCCAAAAGTCATTCTTAAAAATGTTCCAAATAGGTGTTGTTGGAAGGAGATCTTTGTTGTTAACAATTGCCGAAACATCATCAAAAACAAATCCACAACCGATGGCATTGGCATAACAAACGATAACGATGGCGACTACTGAAACAGTGTGGAACACATTCCTATTTGGCTGCTTGCCTGACTCCATGGTGAGTCTACATAATGAACGACTGACTGTTAAATCTCATCACCCTGTAATTAAAAATATGAAACAAAAATGCAAATCATAAAAAATACGGATATCAGTAGCAGATAGGTTGTCTCATGTTCAGCGTGCAAATTAGTTGGTAATCCGGGCATCCTGAAGACCAAAATTTTGCGCGGATTACATAGCTGGTTATCCGCGGGATGTCTAGCCCAAATGCACAAAGATTGTTAGGGACTTGAAACATGTCTCACTGAGGCATGAAATATTGGTTTATAGTTGCAGTAGTAGTCATTAAATATTGTTGTCTGCTAGCCTTTACTTACTAAGCATAATCAGAATCATTTTAAAATTGAGATTCCTTTAAAATTTAAATTTTCTTATTTGGCTGCAAATTACAGACTACCAAAAATACTTGCGGATTACCAATTTTTTTGGACATGGTAATCCGCAAAATTACCAGATATTCTTCCTTAATTTGCACACTGCATGTTTATATTGATGGTCTATGTTGTAAAACTAGTCAGTGTTGATAAAACTCATTAATTAAAAAAAAATATGTTGATTTCTGACTTTTTCATGTGTTAGGAGCATGCATGGTCCGATTGCTTTATTTTTTCAACTATTTGAGATTTTGGTTACGGTAAAACTAACATAACTCCGAGCAAAATTGAAAAATAATTCCAGCATCTTAACATTCAGAACCGTTCAATAATTAAGATGAAGAAAGGTACGCACCTACGGCGGGAGCAAAAGTTACTTACAGTTGAGGTTTCTTGAATATAAGTTCAATGTACAATTTCAATTGAAAACTTTGTTGAAAATTGTCAAAACAGTTTTTTTAACACTACATCACAATAATCACCTTTATGTTTAAATGGAATCCTATGGGACGGATTATCAGAAAATTAAATTTTCCCTACTTAAGTTTTGCGACACAAAATCGCCCATAACTTGACTTGTCTTAGGATTGATGAAATTTAATGATTTTGGTGTCATTTTCTTTGTTAGAAAATCCTCTTTCCAATAAAGTTAATTTCATGAAATTTGAATGAATGTTAGATTTTTGTGGTTTTGCCTACCCATACGTAGGTATGTTACAAAAAAATTAAAATACAATATTTTCAAAAATAAAATCATTTCTATAGATAGCTCTTGAAGAGAAC